>CAHIKZ030001529.1:200000-242500 GCA_903632075.3 Acanthosepion pharaonis | reverse complement strand
TTATACATTTATTATTAATTATAATGCAATTATTATGATCTTTTTATTTATTATATCTTTATTATTAGTTATTATAATGAAATTATGAATTTATCCTTTTTTTATTTATTATACATTTATTATTATAATGCAATTATTATGATCCTTTTTTATTTATTGTACATTTATTATTATTAGTTATTATAATGCAATTATTATGATCCTTTTCTATTTATTACACATTTGTTATTATAATGAAATTATTATGAATTTATCCTTTTTTATTTATTATACATTTATTATTATTATAATGCAATTATTATGATCCTTTTTATTTATTACACATTTGTTATTATAATGCAATTATTATGAATTTATACTTTTTTTTTTATTATACATTTATTATTAATTATAATGCAATTATTATGCATTTGGTATTTTTTATTTTACATTATTATTACTTATACAATTTTATGTATTTGTTATTAATAATTATGATACAATTATATATTTATTATTTTTATTTATTAATTATTATAAGTTATGTAATTCTTTTATTAATATATTATTAGTTACACAATTATATTTTTATTATTTTATTGATATTAGTTACTATAGAATTATGTTTTATTAGTATTATTAATTTATTATTGAATACTGAATCTGGTTATTCCATCATTAAAGATACAAACATTTCTCAAGGTTTGCACAATACTTATAATAGTGCATCTCCCTTCACAGGTACTTAAATGATTGGAAATACATCATATCTGATGTAATTAAGATTTTGCATAAATCTAAGGTAAAAGAAGACTGCATTTTCAGCTGAATCCAAAAGCAGATCATAAAAGAAAGAAAGAATATTGGAAATATTTTTCAGTTTGCTTATCTTTTGTTTAACTTGAAAGAAATGTTGTAAATTTGTCTGAGAACCATTCCAAATAATGTGTATTAAGTTTCTTACAGAATGCAATTTTATATTTTGTCCTATTTTAAATGAACATGTTAGCAAAACTACAAGATTTGTTTTCATAAAAAACAGACTTTAACTTTCAGCTTTATTAAGTTTTTACATTTGAAAACGTCTCTTCGTTATAGCTATATTTTTTAATATGATTTGATTTCTTATATCCTGCCCATTGTATAGTACCCATTTGATGAAAACGATTTGAAATTGGCACATGAGACACCCCTATATGCAAAGAAGAGATCACGGGTATATGAAAACTATTTCTTTGTTTTTTTTTGTTAGCTGTTGCTGCAAAGACTCTTTCTGCTTACTCTATCTCTCTCTCTAAATCTCTCTCTTTCTCTCCCTAAATCTCTCTCTCTATTTAAGCTAAACACTGTTTTATAGGTGCAATTTTTCCTGTTTTTTTTTTTTTTTTTTTTATCTGGCTTAATTCTTTGAATAAAAAATGTTTCTTGATGCTATCGCACTATAGTATGCACAAGGAAATTTACACCTGCTGAATTCACAATTTGTCATCACAAACCTGAAAGAGGTGCATTGTACTCTGTGACACTTAATAAATAAAAGTTGTATTAGCTTCTGTTGCTGCTACTTTTTATCAACACCAGTAGAAGCTATATAAATATATCATCATTATTATTATTATTATTGGCTATATAAATATATCATTATTATTATTACATTGCTTATTTGCATTACTTTGCATTATTACTGGCTATATAAATATATTATTATTATTGGCTATATAAATATATTATTATTATTGGCTATATAAATATATTATTATTATTGGCTATATAAATATATCATTATTACTGGATATATAAATATATTATTAGCTATACAAATTATTATTGGTTGCATAAATATATAATTACTATTTTTATTATTGCTTATATAAATATATCATTATTGGGTATATAAATATGTCATTATTATTGTCTATATGAATATATTTACTGGCTATATAAATATATTATTATTATTACTGGCTATATAGATATATTATTATTGTTGGCTATATAGATATATTATTACTGGATATATAAACATATTATTAGCTATACAAATTATTATTGGTTGCATAAATATATAATTACTATTTTTATTATTGCTTATTTTTATTATTGCTTATTATTATTATTAGCTATATAAATATATCTTTATTATTATTGGCTATATGAATACAGTAGGGCTTTGTTACTTACAATAGTTTGGCCCCCTGTAAATAATAACGTCTACAGCAAAAAGTGAATCCTATATAATGGGTATAGCCAAAAGATGTTCACTGGGAAATTAACACTTGCTTTTAAAAAAAATGTAATTAAAACATTAATATTTTTTGATGTAAAACATTGCCATCAAATGGAATATCTTTTTTGTTGAAGACTTCCTCCCACAAATTTAGATGAATCAGATGTTAATAGCTTTGAGGATATTTAAATTTATTTTTTATAATTTCAAAATAGTATTATTATTAAAAAATTATGCTATATCTTTTTTTTTTTTTGGTAGGGGAGGGTGTCTATATTTAATCCTTTGAAATATCCTGTATCTTTCTGGTGTCAATTTAAACTGACACCTTTTTTCGACATATTGTGACAATTTTACTTAATACCCATAATTCCTGGATTTCCGTTAAAAATTCCCCAACACATTTCAGTGAAGTTTTCACTTTTCAAGATCATAATTTATTATAATTATTATTGTTTACATACTGCCAAAAAGAAAGATGGCATCAGTTTAAACTGATGCCAAAAGATTTCAATATATTTTAACTATTTTGCATTTGCTTGATTTCTGACAAAAACTTGGAAATTTTCCAGCCTAGTGAAATTTTCACTTCCAAATATGACATCTGAAGGGATATCAGATCTAATTTCTCTTCCTAATTTATCTCTGATTATCTGTGAGGTGGTGGTAAAGGTATTGGTGATAACTAATTTTTACTTTATTTTTTTTCAAATTTTGTAAATACATATATCTAATATCTAATGTAAATAGATGTACATTTGAGTGACATCTCAATATATTCGACTTTTAAAGGACTGAAAGCAGATTTGCCATAAGGTCCCCAAACAATCCTCCGCAGGGTTTGAATTCAGAGTTGTTGTTGTTCTAGACCAGTTGCCATCCAAGGCTATAGAACCCAGTCTGTCCTGCTATTTACTCATAGCTGGAGGGAAAAGAAAAGGATTTATACCTTTACCAAGAGTATTAGCACATAAGTGAATGTAATGGATTCAACCAAAAATCAAACTCAGCTCTCCGATTCCTCAATCCAAGCTGCTATCCATTACTCCACTGTGCCATCTCAGTATATATATATATATATATATATATATAAAATTTTAAAATATTATTTTTACTGGATTTAGAGGTGGGGAAATAGAAAAATCAGGTGTAGCTAAACACATATGGAGGAAAAAGGGAGATCAATGATTCAGTGAATACCTTGTTAGTAGCTCAGCTTAACGTCCAGTAAATCCTAAATCAAAACCCAAATCATTAACACACAATAATTCACACTAATTCAACTACATAGTTCCACTCAATAGTCTCTCAATCACTGCAGTCAGTTGCCTGACACCGCTATTTATACACCTGGAAGAAATCATATATTCCTAAGTCCACAATGTCACACTTGAACCTCGATGTCCGTAGTTACTCATTTTCTTCCTATATGATAATATGGTAATATTCAAACAATATGAATAAGATTTCTCAAATATTCAGGCTGGGAGATGAAATTTTAAAATAAATTGAGTGTCTACTTAAATAATGTTTGAAGTAATGAAAATGCATATAATATATATATATATATATATATATATATATATATACACACACACACACACACAAAGTCTGATAGACTGTTGCTATGGTAAAAGAACTAAAGTACACAAAATAAAGCTGCTTAACCTTGAACTCTGTCATGATTACACACCTATTTATAATGTTCTCACTCATTTCTATTGCTTATAGTGTGTAGAGTGTGGTCATCTCTCCACACCACAAAGGTTCCATCAGGACTATGATTGTGCAGCAGTTTTTGGCTAAGGACAACATTCCCCTAGTCTAACAACCACTTTATTCCCCATTCTCGCCTCTTAAATAAAAATCCATTATTTCTTTAGAAATTTTAGTTGTTTACATTTCAGATACAAAACTGATTAGTTATGAATTTATAAGAATCTAAAACAAGAAAGATGGGCTTAAAGAAAATATAGAACCTTTGCTAAAACATAACACTTTTTGAGTTGGTTAAAGCATCACCCAATCTAATGAAGGTTTCTCTTCCATAATGGAAAGTGGGTTCTAATCCTGCTTTTCTTTAATAAGATTTCTTGAATATCCAGGCTGATAGACAAAATAAAATACTATTTAATAAATAAATGGAGCATCTGCTCAAATATGAGTATCTGCTAAAAATAATGTTTAAAGTGATAAAAATATGTTGGATTAATAAACATTCATTATTTCTTTAAACAAAATCAAAAATGTTGTGAGTTTTTCAAAACTTTAAATTTAAGAGACACTCATAAATATTCATTAGATTAACTGAAAAATCTAAATAAATTATGGAGGATGCTAAGTAACATAATTTAATGTCTAATGAACAAAAGTGAGTAAAAAAAAATTTGTTGATTTTTTTTTTTTTTTTCTTTTATTTAAAAAAGATACATAAATTTATAATAATAATAATACATAAATTTATCCCATACTAAAATAATTTAAATATTAATTGCATAAAAAATCCAACATAATTTACTCACTTTTGTTTATTAGACATTAAATTACATCACTTATCATCCTCCATAATTTACCTAGATTGAAAATAGTTAACCTGATGAATATTCATGAGAGTCTCTTAAATTTTAAAAATTTGAAAAACTGACATTTTTAATTTTGTTTATAAATACTTGCTGCAAAATAAAATCCTTATATTTTCATTGATAAAGACCATCAGAAGATGAAACATGTCAGCTAAGATCAGTTTTTTTTTTGTCTTTATTCATAGTATATATATATATATATATATATATATATATATATATATATATATATATATGTGTGTGTGTGTTTTTTAAAATCAGATACAGAAAGTTTTTAAGAAATTTGACAACTAGAAAATGTTTTATTGCAATGAAAATAACGCTAGACAAGTTTCACAAGATTACCAGAATTACAAATAAGCAAAAAATCCTAGAAAAAAAAAAAATATCATTCTTTGAGAACATTCACAGGACAATATTTTCAGTTTGTATTTCCCCATTCTAGGCATTGGTATATCTGTGTTATACTAACCCCTTAATGCACATATATATATATATATATATATAAGGCCACGAGTGCTGTTATTTATAAAATAACAGCACTTGTGGCCTGACTATTACATCTAGCATGAAACAGACTGTCGCCTTTAAGTGTTGACTTCTATGTTCACTTTTATATTTACACACGCTCTATCTCTGATATTGAGCACTTTATTCCATAAATATAGCACATCTTAAGACTATATTTCTTCATATATATATATATATATATATATATATATATATATATAAAATATCGTAAGCGAATTAAATCGACTCCCCATGAAAAATTATTACCTGTAGAACAACATTTCTGCCTGGAAAAACATGATTTCAAAACCCATGCCAAATTCACTATAATTGAGAGAATAGAAAAGTTCAGAGCAGATAACATTAGAAAGATTTTAGAGTCCCATGAAAATAAGTGGATACAATGTCTAAAAACAAAATACCCAGCCAGGCTAAATCATAAATTTAACAATATATAGATAGTAATAATATATAACTCAACAAATCAAAACCTACCCACATTTCTCACCCACACAAGACAGACATGCTTACGGAGGTGTGGAGGCCTCACACTTATACACTCACCCACACGAATATACACACTTACACACATCATACTCACTCACTCCCTAATGAGCCAAATGATAACACACACCTACAGCAATACACACGCTTACACACATCATACTCACTCACTCCCTAAGAACCAAATAACACACACACAAACACTAAACAGAGACACATCCCCTCACCAGGTCCAATAAAACTGTCAAACTGACCAGAGAATTCAGAATAACATGTATCTATCCAGCTCTTATCTCAAATAACAACTTAAAAGAGACTGTTTGACCAACACAAGGAATGTTAAAAGATTCATGTTAAAAGATAAAAAAAAAAAAAAAAACAAATGAAAACTACAGACAAAAAGTTCATTTTCTCCATCAAGACATTCATTTCTGTAGTTCACTGCTAACAGCAAGCAGAAATATTTCTCCTCCCGATGATGGCCATTTCGGTTGAAACTAGTCGAGGAATCTAAATGGAATAATAATAAAAAAACGAAAGAATATTAATCAACAACCCAGTGTGTCTAAAGATTTTAATTTTTTTATTTTCTTATTGTTCAAAATTATATATATATATATTCTTGTCACTAATTTGTCCCACACAGAGAAATTATAACATAGGTATACAACAAGCAGTGTGAAAGTAGCAAAAAGCAAGAGGGTCTTACTTGTAATATTTCCCAAAGGTAGTTAGTGTCATTTTTGTACCGGGTGAGATCATGTAGCTTCCTCTGCTCTCTTAACTGAAGTGGGCAGTCATGTCTTGCTTCTCTGCTGCCTTCATAGCAACTGGTATTTCAAAAAAAATGAATGAATATTTGTAACAACCTAATATATATATATATATATATATATTAGAAAGAGAGGATAATCTGAATGCATTGCACATGGATGTGCAGCATTGGGAAGAACTGACATTAAATCATACAGAGTTGAGGCACTTTATAAGGTTGGGATGCGATGCCTTTGAGGATGAATATCTCAGGCATGCTCAGATCAAGCATGACCTATGAAGAGGCACTCATTCTGATTTAACAATTGAAGTGTGTTCAAGCACATGATGTTGTTAAGAGAACAAGCTAGCCAACTATACCAACTTGGCCTCATCATCTTGCCAACAATACCAGAATTGTTTGCAACAAGGTTTTCAGATCATCATTTAGGCCTGAGAAGGCACATGGTGGTATACTGCATAGTTGTCTTGCATTCATATCCAGTTAGCTCCATCAAGGATACAGAGTTTATCTCTCATATATGACTGATGCCTATAAAATTGAATGCCGTGGAACTCTGGCATGGATCAAATCTTTGTCGGGGTAAACATGGTTTGATCCAGTGTGCTTTACACAGGTTCAATCCTTGCTGGAGAACACTATCTATACTAAGATTTCTTTAGTCCACAGGCCAATAGGCATATAATATACATGGTTTAATAAATAAAAATGTCTTTTTCAAATATTAAGTGTCCACTATAATTACATTTGAAGTAATATCAAATTAAAATAAATCCATTAATTATTTAGAAATTACTTTATATATATATATATATATATATATATATATATATATTATGCGTTTTGTCTTCTGAGGGACTTTATCAAGGCAAATGATAAAAATGGACAGAGGCCAAAAATGCATTTCCAAAAATATTTTTTTTATATTTGTCTTTTTTATTCATTTTGTTCCTTTACAGATACGCTTTACATACATACACACACACACACATATATAAGAAAGGCTAAAATGCCAACCAACCTCGCAACCCAGGTTTCAAACATAAGGTCTCCTCAGGAGGAGACCTTATGGTCAAAACCTGTGTTATGAAGTTGTTTGGCATTTTAAACTTTTCTTAAATATCTTAGCTTTACATGTTCAATTTTGTATTGAGTTCTTTTTTGTTATCTATACCTTTTAGGTGTGGCTGTTTTCAATCTTCCTTCTGCATATATATATATATATATATATATATGAAAGTCAAATATTGCTGCTTTTCCACAAGATACTCAGTTTCATATTTTTTCTATAAATAGAAGTATCTATCTCGAGTATATTTTAATTTATAGAATTGAGTATTTCTTTCCTTGATCTCACCTGAAAATTGTCAGACAGCTGCACAGCAAACTGGCAGTCCACATGAAACTTTAAGTAGCAGAAAATCATATATTGGCTCTGTTTATATATTTTAAACTGATCACTATTCTTACAGTATCGTCATTTGTTTATTATATTTATTATACAATATATATTCTTTTATCACTTTAAACATTATTTTTAGTGGATACTCATATTTGAGTAGATGCTCCATTTATTTATTAAACAGTATATTTATTATCATCTACCTGCCTGAATATTCCCAAAATCTTATTAAAGAAAAATTTCCATTCTTCAGCAGGAATTGAACCTACATCTGTCAGGTCAGAGGGAGCTACCATTTATCCCATTACACCTTACCACTTGGCCACAAAGAAGAGTCAGTTATGCTTTCAAGATCTCTAAGTTTTTCATGTATATATATATATATATATATATATATATATATATATATAAATTAATTGATTTAAAATATGTTTTTTTTTTTTTTTTTTTTTTCGCTACACAGTTCCAACCATGTTTCAAAAATAGATCAAAAATTGTTCAATTTAAGTAGAATATTCTGTAACCATGGAAACGTGATTTTAGCTGTGTCTTTAAAAACCTGGTAATTTTTAAAAGTTACTCCAAAATTCGCTTGAAGATGAAATGGAACTAATGCTTTTAATTTAATTGCAAAATTAAATTCGGGGTTTTTAGCTTCTATTTTTGAAACATGGTTGGAACTGTGTAGCGAAAAAAAAAAAAAAAAACAAACATATTTTAAATCAATCAATTTATAATATTAATGCTCTGTAAATTTACATTGAGCACTATTTTGTAAAAATAAAAATATCTATAAGAACACCGGATTTTATATCTTACTGTTCTTTCTTTTTATTTATATATATATATATATATATATATATATATATATATACACACACACACACACAGTGTAACCCGGATATAAGAGAGAGTTGTCGGGACCGGAGAAGAAAACTCTTATATCCGGGTTTCTCCTAATTATATATTTTTAACATTAATTTAACACATTAACAGAGGCACTAATTTTGGACCTGAGAAAATCTCTCTTATATCCGGGTTTCTCTTATATCCGGGTTACACTGTATATACGCACACACACACACACACACCTATTTACTTTAGTTCTCAAAGGTTTCCAGACACATTATCTCTCTAAAAGTTGAATGCACGAGCTCATATGACACTTACAATCATTCTGATATTGATCTAATTACAGCTCGTAAGAGTTAACAAGCAATCTGATAATTAATGGATTTTGAACTTATCATTTACCTCAGGTCATTAGAATATCAATTAGGCTTTTCTTGTTACCTCATCAAGTTTTATAAGGTATAAAAACAAAAAAAAATAACATTGTATCTTCAATTTGATCCAAAGGCATAATTACATTTTAAGAGCAAAAGTCAGATTACTAAGTTGTAACAGGACACCATTTGTATTTTTTTCTAAACTACACCACCAAAGCCTACTATGCAGCAGCTGGGTGGTTACAGCACTGAACAGTCATTTTAAAAAAAAATATATGTTAATTTATTACACCTGATAAATGATCTGTTTTAGCCTAATCAATAGTGCATGTCTTTCAAGTACAAATTGTTGGCATCTGGATTATAAAAGATTTAAGAACTCTATACATATTTATCTCCCACTGTTAGTTAAGTAAAGGTAAAAATAATGAATCCATGGGTGGTTGTTTTTGGTTGCCACTATGACCTATTGGATGGATGGGGATTACACACTCGTAGGATCATTTTAGTTAAACAACATTAAGGGGCTTATCATCTCTCAGTTGCATCTTTGTCTTTGAGCAGAGTGCACTTAGGGGCTTCTCTGTCAAAATTAATTAATGGAATAAACTTTTTTAAAATCAATATACAAATTAGCTAAACCTGAAGAGTGATATTGCCTTAAAATAGGTAATAAATAATACAGATATTGAGCTTTTAGTGTGTAAATTACAATAAGTAATTTGTACGTATTATTTATCATCTCTCAGTTACGTCTCTGTCCTTGGACAGAGTGCACTCAGGGGCAAAGGACAGTCGCAACTGAGAAAATTATATGGAGAGGTGCCTGGCCCTGGGGAAGAGCTTTAAGGCTGTGCCTTCTCATTGCACTAAGAGAAGGATTAATGCATGCAAAAAAACAGGAATAAAATATTCTTGAAAGCTCAGGGAATTTTTTATTCCTTGCCCAGGTTATCTCTTTATATTTAAACAAATTAAAATGTAGACCTTAATGTCATAACCTGACCTCATGGGGGGAGTAAAGAAATACCTTGTAAATTACTAAAAGTAATTTGTAATCATTATTATCATCTCTCAGTTGTATCTCTGTCCTTTCACAGTTTGTGTTCATCAGGGTTGACTCCATCAAAGGACAGTTCATTGACTGAGAAAATTATACTGAAGAGGTGCCCAGCCCTAAGGAACAGCTGCCCGAGGCCACGTCCTCCCATTGCACCAGAGAGAGGGATCAGTGCTTGCACTGAGGCCAGCACAACCAATGTTGCGGGGACTGTGGGGAATTTTTGTCCCTTGCCCGAGTGCACACGTTTGGGTCTCCACATTAAAACGACCCCATGTCACATCCCATTCTCGTGGGGGAATGAGTAAACACTGTGTAAATTACTATAAAGTAGTTTGTAACACATTTATTTCAGCCTGGAATGTTTTTAATTTGCTCACAGTGTCAGCCTGATTCCAAAATGATATATTTGGTTACGGCCTCTAAGAGTAAAGTTGAAAAAGTGTGACACACTGACATTTGCATTTATTATATAGAAGATAGTTTTGTTGTTACTTTCCATTTTGCTACCTAGACTCCCATACCAAGTCTGCCATTATTGTTGTGGGATAAGTATACCAGGAGACAAGTGTTTTTCCATCTAAACACTCAACCAACATTGCCTGCAACAAAGACAAATCCTCATTTCATTTTCAGACTCCAAAATTTCTGTAACATGAGCTATTAAAAGTTAGAGAGTTGTGTCCCTTTTAATTGAAAACATGTGACATTTGCATTTATTATACAAAAGAGATAGACACTTTTTAAAGCATGCCAACAAAGCATATTCTGAGGCAGCTGAGTGCTTATTAGTCTACTGGTACTCTTGAATTAGCAGCACAAAAAATCCAAATTATGTAAGCTTTTATTATTAAAATTAAGAAAGAAGTTAAACAAGATATTCTTCAGCTTGAACATTTTGGAATAATAATTTTAAAAAACGTTATTTATAAAAAATATATTTAAAAAAGGTTGTGTCTATTATCACCATACAATGATATTATTAATCTCATGTCGACTGCACAGTGAAAAAAAAAACAGTGACTTTATTATCCACTATTCAGTGATAATATTTTTGGGGAGATATTTTTACTTAGAATTTAAATTCATGATTACATATCAATTATTGCTATAGAAAATCAAAAGGTATTTCATAAGAATTACATTGGTTTCAAATTAAAAGGTATTTTATAAAAGGTTGTGTAAGGTTGGTAAGTGGTCTGTGAGTATGGTGAGTGCTTTTGGGACCATCCTTCACTTTTGTGCTGTGTCTTTAAACATTTGTTTTGCTTATTATAGGAATTTTTCTTGATTGTTTATGTGAGTTTTTAGCAGCGATTGTGGAATAAACAAAACCCAAAGCTTGAAATAAATGTTTAACATCTTTTATTTTGTCGTTCAAAAAACAGTGCAAAATAGTGGTATTTTGTAGGACAAAAAGTGGGCTTAGTTTGGTTTTTGTTTTACGGTATATCAACCTCAATGGATTATTTAATGCCAACAAGATTTTTTGGATAGGTTTGTATGAATAGAATATGTATTCTTTGTAAGAAATCAGTTTGTAGATCAGATTTCATTAATTTAAATAGAATTGTTGTTGAGAGTTAGATGTATTAATGGTAATATTTTTTCAAAAATCTATTGCCAGCATTTTTACTGTAGAAATCTATTTTTATACTTTCATAGGGTTTTGACCCCAGTTTGGGGGTTAACTATTTGCCCATAGCTGAGACCCTAACAAGTGCTACCACCCCAAGTCAGGGTGTACCTGGAAACAGCAGTAATTAAGAGGTGATTCCATGTTCCTGAAAACCTCCAAATTAGAGGCCTTGCTGCCAGATGTAGTTTATCATCATACCCAGGATAGAGAAAAGTGGGGGAATTCATAATTAACAAAGTTCTTGAGTCAATGTTTTGTAAAGAGAATTCTTTGCTTGTTTTCATAGGAGAAATGAAAAATCTTAGTTTGAGACTGCTAGGACTGGTACGAGTCTTCTGCAAGCAGGGCTTGTTTGTAGTTTTTCCTTTGGGTAGGTGTCACGAAGAATGAGATCTCTGATGACAAGACACCAGGACAGGACCATGTTTCTTCTGCAACAAGGGTTGTGAATAGCCCTTCATACTAGGCTTGAAAGTAGAAGCCACTGGAGTGAGAATTAGAAAAAAGGCTGTGTAGAGCTCAGTCAGGGCTTTTAGGACTTTGGTCGTACCCTGCTGATTATTTCCATTGCTGCTACTGCTGAATCTAGCAAAATAAGGAAGGCCCCAAATGCTACAATAGCCAAGAAGTGAGATAGTTTCTATATTATCCAAGTATCTGGTTTCAGAAACTAAGTTAGCTAACTGACCTATCCTTAAGATTGCTGGTGTTAATGTTAATGAAGTGTTAAATAGATGATACTTTTTAGGAGGATTTAATCAATATTTTTATTTTATTAAACTTTGTCTACTTCTATAATTTTATTTAGGGATAATCAAATACAATAGACACCTGAGAAAGACTGATAATGTACAGGTGAAAAGGTAGTGACAAAAACAATAAAAATGAGAATATCAGTTCAAATTGTTCATAGAAAGAGATTGTTTTTTTTTTTGTTTTTTTTTTTGTTTTTTTTTTTTTAAATTATTTCCAGGGTTTTATAAGTTTTTCTGACCCCAACTGCCAAATAGAAATTTTTAGTATTTTCAAACCCTATTCTTTTTGTTTAAATAACTCTCTACTTATTAACCTTTTTTATAATACTTTATTTATTTTTCCACAAAAATATTCTGGAGAAAAAAAGGTTTGGTGACAATTCAGAATTACTGAGTTATTTCCCCTTATTTAACCTCTTCTCTTGAAAAGCTTATTTTCTGACTTAAAATTTTTTCTATTTCTTTACTGCCGTTTTATTTTTTATCAAACATTGACCTTTTTTTCCAACACAATTTCACTATTTTTTCTTTTTCTTTCTATTTCAAACTCTTCTTTTTTATACATTCTTATCTTTCTGAATGACAAAGGATGTAGCTTTTTTTATTTATTTTTTAGTTTTTTCTTTACAGAAATATTTTCTTTTGTTTTTCATTCAAAGAAAAAATTGATTTATGCCTCATGCATTTTTTTTGTAAGTGATTAAAAATGTTTTTTTATTTTTTTTAATAATTTATAACCTATTTTTATAATAAATCAAGTTCAATGATATTGAACAATATTGAAAGTATTTCTCCAACAAATTGTTTGGCAGGATGCTTTTTCTTAGTGTATCAATGACAAAGAATCTCCATAATAAACCAATTAAATTTAAGTTTTTTTTCTTTTTTAAACCAGTTCTTGTACATTATTCATCACCATCAACTGGCATTGTCTGTTGTGAATCTTTGGTACATTTCAAACACCATAAAATAAATCTTGTTACATTTTAACACACAGATACAGAATGTTTCAACATTATTTACACATACATGCACACACTCAGATATCTGCTCATTTACATCACACATGCACATATCTACAAAACCATTTTTTCACACTTCTCACCTGTGAAATTCAATTCTGATTTCTTGATTCTCTAATATCTACAATCTTCAAAGATTTTAATGCAACATCAATCGCCATCCTCTGTCCCTCTGAACTATGTTCCTTTTTTTGTCCTTTTTTCAATTATCCCTATTAAAGTCTTCTCATTCTCTTTCACTCCCTGTAACCACCTGCACCCCAGTGGCATTATTGCCATGCTTGGGGTCAGTCAGTTATGTGCCCTGCATGATGCATGCTTAGGCAATCATGTATCTTTCAATACATGACTGATGAGGCAGATTTTTTTTCCCGCAGTAGGTTGCCATTTCTTTTTGGGGTAGACCAGTTGCCATCCAAGGCTATAGAACCCGGTCTGTCCTGCTATTTCCACATAGCTGGGGAGAGAAGAGGATTCATACCTTTCGCAAGGGTATTAGCATGTAAGTGAATATAATGGATTCGACTGGAATTTGAACTCGGTTCTCTGATTCCTCAATCCGAGCTGCTATCCATTACTCCACTGTGCCTCCTCTGCTTCGGATGAAATGATTAAAAAATGATTTTATTGGTAAGAAAGAAGTTCTACTCAAACAGCTGCTTCCCAAGAACCACAACTTTGTGGAATTGACTCCCATGTGACTGCTTCCCTAAACACTACAGTCTTAACTGATTCAAGTTAATAGTTAATCATTATCTATCCTCCTCATAATCTTCACCTCCTACTTCCTATTCTTACATTCATATCATGCAATTCCTTCAGTAATGCTCTACTTTGAGTGGCTCTTGACTGTCTATTGGCTGAACAATACTTAAAAAGGGTGCATAAAACAAGGATGTGAATTATAATTTAAAAAGGTGATCTTAAACCTGCATTAAAAATATATCATGAAATCCAAAAATGCATAGAAATCCCTCAATAACGTTTTTACATCCCAATATAAAAATGCTTATAGTATTACAATTACGTAAAATATTGTTGTACTGCTGAAAAAAAAATAATATAGCAGGAAATCTAAAATATTGTTGTACTGCTGAAAAAAAAATAATATAGCAGGAAATCTCTGTTAAAACAGGCATTAAATCAAAACTTGAAATGAAAATTTTAATAAACTTGTTACATAAACATATATTGTGAATTGTCCATGAAACAAACGAATACAATAATAGAGTGAAGTTTTTTAATTTCATGAAAAATAAAAAAATATATTTTCATGAATAAAAGATATTAAATAATATATATTAAACTCATAATTACAGGACGGAAAATGTGTGTGTGTGTGTGTGTGTGTGGATGTGTAAATCCTAAAAAAAAATTAAATTAATCATATACTACACTAAATCTAGTATATCCAACTTAATATCTTAATGATGATTCTTCTCCTCCGGTTAGCGATTTGCAAAAAACCAACATAGTTTATAAATTCAAGTGCCCTTTGGAGAATGTATCTCCAACGAATTAAATAATATTTATGTTGGTCACACCACAAACTCATATTTTAACGACGCTTGACACTACATTTTAATGAAAACTCTAACATTTTTTTTAGGCATTTAAAAAAACATGCCTGCCCGCACACACAATTCCGTAAAATACTTGTCGAAAAAACAACTATACTTCGACATGAAAACAATAGACAAAAACTAAAAAATACTTGAAGCATTATACATCAAACAGTTAAAACCCAACCTAAACAAAATCAACTATGGAATCTCTACAAATATTCTTAAATGTCTATAATTTCTATAATTGGTAACAGAAGCCATTGGTTTATACCAACGGCTTTCCTTATTTTATTCTCCAATTCACTCTCGTTATAGTCATGTGTGACGTCATGAGATGCGGTGTGATTTTCGCTTCTAGCGTCTTATATGCGCGTGTTCATCGTTGCTTAGTGATCCACTATGTAAACAAACAATGACAGACTATCATCACTGTCGTGTCCGTATATTGTTTGATATGTTTGTAATTTACATCTTTGATAATGGCTTGAGTAAGCCAGCTTAGATTATATTAAAAAAATAATGGATAAATATTGTGAATTTCTTTTTTCGTTTAATGATAATGTTATCAAACTTATCAGAAGATACGAAAAAATTTTTACATAAAATAAATAGACAACACTTGTCTATATTATTTAATGAAACGTGTATAAATATAAATATATGCCTAAATATATATAATTTAAATTATATGATCCAGCAGCCCACAATACTATCAATACTTGAAATTACAAATGTAGCCTTGTGAAAAGGCAAATTGAAATATCCAAATAAAAAAAAAACAACTTTAACAGCAAAAAACAGGACATTTACGATAAACTACAGGATATAACTACCCCGGACCAACTGGAGGAAATTACACATCAACTCACGGAAATTACCAATAAATCAACACCGAATTAAAATTATAAAAAAAACTGAATACATTATACAAAGGTAATATCACTCTTCCTAACAAAACTGATAAATACATTAACCTTTCCAACTATGAACTAACTAAGCACCAAAAAGAATTACTTAACCTTGGACCTAACTGCCATATATACCGTAAGTACAATCGACTTTTTAAAAAAATAGAAATTGAGACCCTATACCAAAACATCGTTAAACTCCAGGATGAACAACTAATAGAAACTACACCAGAATTTAAAGACTTACTTAAGGCCGAGGCATTGAAAGATCGACATGATAAAAGCAGAAACTCCTCAAAAATTCTTTCTAAACAACTGAAAATTGCCGCACAAGAACTACGTAACCACCCTGACATTATTGTAAAAAAAAATTTGATAAGACCAACATTTTTTCATCCTAAACAAATTGGATTACAACAAAAAAACTAGACCACATACTCCATGATCACATAAAGTTTAAAAAAACTTAACAAGAACCCGACCAACCAACTAAAATCAAAGCTTAATAAACTTATTAATGCTAATAATGCTGAACAGAACTCTTTAAAACTCCCTAAAATTGTTGGTGATTATAGACCTGGCTACATATATGGCACTATAAAAACACATAAACCTAACTATCCTCTCCGTCCTATCATATCGCAAATTCCAACTCCTGTATATCATCTAACAAAATACATCAACCAACTTATTACTTCCTATCTTCCTAGTAAATATAGTGTTAAGTCAACATTAGAAGTAATCCAAATCCTAAAAAGTGAAAAACCTGACAATGAAATCATGGCTTCACTTGATGTTGAAAACATATTTACCAATGTCCCTGTTAGTGAAACTATTGACATAATCATAAGAAATATATACAGTAATTCATCTTTACCCCCACTTAAAAATTAATCCTTAAGAAAACTACTATTAACTTGTACTACTATTAACTTGTACTACTGAAGTCCCTTTCTATATATATAATAATATATATATATATATATAACGTGATGGTGTCTCCATGGGTTCAGTATTGGGCCCGACATTTAGCAATTTCTACATGTCGAACCTCGAAAATAAGTTATTTACAGATTTTAAAAAAAATCAATCTACCTAAGATACGTTGATGATATTCTTATGTTAGTTAAAAATACAGATGAAATAATTCAACTTCAAAAACGGTTCCAAAATAATTCTGTCCTTAAATTCACATATGAACTCAATACTAATAATAAAATCCCTTCCTTGACATATTGATAAACACAAATAATAACAAATTTACTATTTCGCCATACAAAAAACCTACAAGCATAAATTCATGTACACTTAACTACAAGAGCGATGCCCATATTACTACAAAATAGCAATTATAAAGAATCTAATACATCGTGCAGAAACTAATTCATCCACAAAACAGATTTTTACAGTGAACTAAAGAATATAAAACAGACACTTATTAATAATAGCTTTCCAAACTATATAGTTGATGAACAAATAAGATGCTTTCTTAGAAATCTCAATAATAAGCAAATTGTACATAATACTGCTTCTACTGATCTCAAATATATTAATCTCCTATATCGTAATCAAATGCATACTAATTATAAACAAGATGAAAATATACTAAAAAATTTAGTAAATTCTAATATATCAACTACAGATCCTAGCAAAAAAAATTAAATTAATCATATACTACACTAAATCTAGTATATCCAACTTAATTCTTCGCAATGATTCTTCTCCCCCCCAATAGCGATTTGCAAAAAACCAACATAGTTTATAAATTCAAGTGCCCTTTGGGAGAGTGTATCTCCAACGAATTAAATAATATTTATGTTGGTCACACCACAAACTCGCTTTCACGACGCTTGACACTACATTTTAATGAAAACTCTAACATTTTTAGGCATTTAAAACAACATGCCTGCCCGCACACACAATTCCGTAAAAATACTTGTCGAAAACACAACTATACTTCGACATGAAAACAATAGACAAAAACTAAAAATACTTGAAGCATTATACATCAAACAGTTAAAACCCAACCTAAACAAAATCAACTATGGAATCTCTACAAATATTCTTAAATGTCTATAATTTCTATAATTGGTAACAGAAGCCATTGGTTTATACCAACGGCTTTCCATATTTCATTCTCCAATTCACTCTCGTGTAGTCATGTGACGTCATGAGATGCGGTGCGATTTTCGCTTCTAGCGTCTTATATGCACGTGTTTATCGTTGCTTAGTGATCCACTATGTAAACAAATGACAGACTATCATCACTGTCGTGTCCGTATATTGTTTAATATGTTTTAATTTACATCTTTGATAATGGCTTAAGTAAGCCGAAAGCTTAGATTATATTAAAAAATAATGGATAAATATTGTGAATTTCTTTTTTCGTTTTAATGATAATGTTATCAAACTTATCAGAAGATACGAAAAAATTTTACATAAAATAAATAGACAACACTTGTCTATATTATTTAATGAAACGTGTATAAATGAAAATATATAAATATATATAATATATATATATATATATATATATATATATATATATATATATATATATTATTTATTTAAAATAGATTCCTACTATAACATATAGAGGTTTCATGTTTCAAAACAAGAGCCGAAAAACTTCAATATAATTATTTGAATTAAATTGAATAAGTAAGCTCTGTTCCATCTTCAAGCAGAAACTTTTTGGAATAACGTATTTCTGAAATTTACGTGTTTTTCTAATTGAAATCAAAATTTCCATGGTAACAATTTAGGGTGAATTTTTTTTCATTGGGTAGGCATGTGTTGGGTGTTAATAATAAGTATCAGTATAGAGTTACTTTCAATGTCTGGCAAGTCAAGTCAGGAAAGTGTCTAAATTTGAAACGGAAGATGTATTCAAATATAGTCTGGTTTTCATGCGTGTCTATTCAAGATTTATTTATTTTTTTTTTTTTTTTTATTTTATAAATATATAAAAAAAAAATGCCAATTAAAAAATATATATATAAATATATATATATATATATATATATATTTATAGAGAAACATAGATATATATATATATATATATATAATCCGAAAAATTTATATATATATATATATATATATATATATATATATATATATATATAGATTATGGTTAATATATATATATATATATATATATATATATATATATATTTATGAATTTTTAATATTTAACATACATATATAAATTTCTAAGAGGATAGAATCCATTTTTTTGGTTATGTCCAGGACAGAGTAAAATACAATAAAAACAATTTAAACACTAATATTCCATGGTTATAATTTATTTCATTGGAATCGTAAATATGATCCAATTCATCAGACCTTCAAATTATAAAAATCATGAAAACATACCTTTGTTAGTTAGGTTTGGGGATGACATGACACCCAGAAGAAGATAAAGCAATGTCTGCCTTCTATGTCACCTTGACTCCAACTGAGTCAGCAGAGTAGTAGGAGGAAGCTAAAGAAACAGGTTGTCAACTAGGAATTACAAGTACTTTAAAAATTTGGGGATAACAAAACTACCCCATGTGACTAATGCAAGGTTAAGAGAACTAGAAGTTCTGTCAGGATTTATTATTAGTGGATGCAACCAAAACATGTATCTCTTAACACTGTACTTTCTGACCGACATTTAAAAATAAAGCTGCAGTTAAAAAAAATTAGACAAAAAGTAAGATAAGTGAATAAAATGACTAACCATCAATTGAATATACAGTCATTAGCAAGAAACAACCCTGACCTGGCAAAGGTCTGCTTAAACTCTGTGCATCTAACATCTCTGCCTAAACTCTGAAATTTGATTTAGCATTTTTTTTTTCCTCAATAGAAGTAGATAGGTTTGCCTATCATCTGGTTCACATTCCTCTCTAAACACTACAATCCAAACCTCTTCAAATCAATCTTTATTTATCTTCCTTATCTTAACATCTTACCACCTCATTCATGTCACACACCTCATCCATCATTATTATTTTGACTGTAATCTGATAGTTTGATTTGCTCCAAAGTCTTGTATTGGGTTAAATTTAATAAAAGAATAATGAAACTGATAAAACAAAAAAAAAAAATTTAAACCCTTTTTTTTTTTCAATATGGTATAATTATCAAGTGAATAACAATTTGCTCAAATTGAAATTATTTTTTTTAATAATTGGTAATTTTGAAGCATTCTTTGTCTTTTTATGCTTGATATGCCACAAATCTGGATGAAATTGTTTACGATGAAGTCCAGGTTAAAAACAAACATGGCTTCTATTTTTTAAATAGAAGCCATCTTTGTTTTCAATCTCTTTTGCTGAGGGGAAATGTAATTTCTTGAATTTCAGAGATTTCCTGCATCCGACGAGGTTGGTATATAAATGCATTTCTAAAATACACTGTCAAATGTGGTCATAAATATATATTTTTTTAATTAATAAGTTGGTTTGCAGAATCTGTTTTTTTTGTGTTCGTAAGTTCTTTTTTTGTCATTTTTTTAGAAATGAAGTATCGATTAAACCCATCACTAATTTGATTTTAGACAGGAAACAAAATTACTTCTTTATTTTTAAGGCAATGATCTATCTTCATTGTGAATGCCTTAAATTCCTATAGCTCAGTGATTCCAAAATTTCTTCGATTTGCTGAGCTCTTGTCTCTCAGTGAGGAGTCAGGTTCCTATTCTAGTCTGACAGTGTTTAGTAGGGTGTATTCAAAGAGCTCTTACAGCCATCTCCTTCAATCTGGAGTAACAAAAATTTATTAGAAGTGTAGCAATGATATACTAAAATTACAATAATCTAGAGCAGTTATAACTGCCTCTCATAAAAAGCCTCAAAACATCTGGAATGCAGCTCATATATACTGTAAGTAAAGCCTGTAGATATTAGGGAGACTATTCTTGTTAGAACCTTGTAAAGTGACCCTACAGAATCACAAAAACTGTACCAAATAGCAAAAATCACATTATTTGAAGACTTTCACCTGCAGCAACAACTAAAATGGATAGCACATAGCACTTAGAGAAGATAATGACATGATAAAGTTGTTAACATTAGATGCTACTATAAACAAAAGGAAGGCCTCCATATTTAATAACAGCTACTGAACTTGAGAAATCCATTTTCCTGAAACATTGTTTTAACAGAAAGATTTTATAAATTTCAACTGAAAGTAGCACTGTCTACTCAATGAATGTTGGATGTTTCCTCAGCTATCTAAAAGAATTTTAATGTATCACAATTTTTATTTCTTTCTACCTACCTGTCAATCTTTCACTTATTGTCATTTGATATCCAGCCAGCAAATCTGTTTCTCTCTCTCCTTATATAATATATATATATATATATATATATATATATATATATATATATATATACCCCAGAAAATTTAATTCCAGTTGAGCACTGTGGAGAGAAAGTGCAAATTTGTAAACAATGACTATTACTGCTAATACTGCAAATGAATTGAACCCTCTCAGTAATTGGCATATTTATTTGAAGAATAGGTATGTAAAAATTTGCCTTCCTGTCTATCAGGTGCTGATAGCTCAGGGGTAAAATCTCCAACTGATGCCTAAATGTGTTTGTATATATATATATATATATATATATAAAATCTAAACTTATCAAACTACTATACTCAAATGCATTCTAACTATAAACAGGAAAGAAAAATTCTAAAAAGTCTCATAAACACTATTATATCCCCCACTGATCCAAGTAAAAAAAAAAAAATAAAATTGATTATATACTATACTTTATTTAATATGTCCAACCTAGTCATCTATGACAGCTCTACTCTGTCAACTAGCGGCTTACAAAAGACCAACACCATATATCAGTTTAAATGTCCTTTGGAAGATTCCATCTCTGATAAAAATGTTAATACGTATGTTGGTTTTACAACAACAACAATGAGGAGAAGGGTTGCATTTCACTTGAACAATCATAATTCAACTTCAGAACATTTAAAGGAACACTCATGTCCACATTCACACTTAAAGTAGATATTAATAAAAAAATACATTAGTACTTCATCAAAATAATAATAAGCAAAAACTCAAAATTCTGAAATATAAGAGAATTGTGGCCAAAAATAAAGTCTACTACAAGTATAGCAACAAAGTTCTTAAATGTTTGTAGCAGCAAAGTGTTATGCAAGAAATACTAAATTAAAATACTACAATTTAAAAATCTTTTAAAAGAATCACATAAGTTACTTCCCTTGTATAAAGGTAAAATATATTTTGAATCTATGGTGTTAACACATAACACATCCATAGATATGCAACCAGTGAAGATGATCTCAGATGAAACTGAAATTACTTAGGAAAATAAAAATTATTTGTAAGAAAATTTTGGAACTTTTTTTTAATCAATTTTCTACAGCCACCAAGAAATTAATTTAAGGACTTGAAAGAATCAGAACTAAAATAGACATAATAGGTTTAAATTATTTAACCAAACATGCTTGAATGAAAATACATTGCCTAAACATACATACATACATACACACACACACACACACACACACACACATATATATATATATATATTTCATTTTTCGTTTCATTTCATTTTTGGAAGTGCTATCTGATGGTCCGGCATCCTTTAAAAGAGCTTTGGTGAAATAAATTATTATAATGGTACCTTAAAGTGGTCTGTTTTTCTTTAAAATATATATATATATATATATATATATATATATATATATATATATATATATATATATATATATTCAGTTGTATGGATATGAGTTTGTGATCCTGTGTTTCACACTTTTACGATCATCAGACAAACTGAATATGTTAGCTCTATCACTGATATTGAGTGCTTTCCACTAAGTACTGCACATACAAAATATATATATGTATATTATTCATTACTGTAATATTTTTTAGAAATAGGTTGAAAATTGATCTATATCTACATGCTACAAGCATCTATTTTCTTTTTTAAATCATTTCACCCCAAGCAAGGTGATAATGCCACTAAGACACAAGGGTGTGTAAGAAAAAAAGAAAATACTAGTGAGGAGAAAGGAAAATAAAAGAACAGGATTTTTGAAAAACAGAAGATGGTGTTTAATGTTGCATTTAAATTTTTGAGGATTATAGTTGACAAGAAAGCAAGAAGCCAGTAGAGATTTCCACAGGCAAGTAGTTCAAAAGAAAAAACAATCAGAATAGAACTTACAGCTGCATTTATCTATTTCAAAATAAAATGAGGAAATCTAATTGGCAATCTAGCGCTACACTTAAATTTATGACGTCCAGGTGCCAAGGAGGAGGGCTCATTAGAACAGCTGCTATGAAAATATCGTAATGGGAAAGTGACTGAACCTGCAATGCCAGGTTAGGACCAATAACTTTGCAGATTCTTGTTTAAATTTTTTTTCAAGATCGCTTCCATAAGGATTTTCAAACCAACTTATTGAAAACAAAAAAATATTTTGTCCATATGAAGTGTCTGCACTTTCACCATTACATCAGTAAAAGCTGAGCGAGATTTTGGTATTCACTTTCCGGCCTTTTTACACCAGCATGAAGCTAAAAACTGCCTGTTGTTTTTTTGTTTTTTTTTGTTCATTGCTCACCAGTATTCTCAAGGAAGAAGTGTTCTTTTTCAGTAATCAGATGCATATTTCTGTCTTAACCCTTTCAAGACTAAGGCTGTATAATAGTAATGGTAATATTAGCTGTTTTCTTATAAGGAAACATTTAGCATTTGACAGTCAGTGATGATGTCTGTTGAAATTTCCAAAATCTTTCTAAAAAAAATTAATAGATTTTATTTTCTGACCCAACATATTTTTATTACTTCAAATGTTATTTTTATCGGATGCCCATATTTGAGTAGATATTCTGTTTTATTTTAAACTGTATTTATTTTGTCTCCTGCTTTGCATACTCGAGAAAACTTAATCTAACACAGGGCATATTTTCTTTATAAAGTTTTCTTGAGGGCACGGGCCAGTAGACAAAATAAATATTGTTTAAAATAAAACCGAGAGTCTGCTCAAATATGGGTGTCCATTAAAAACAATGTTTGAAGTAATAAAAAAAAATCTTTCTTGTTAAAATATTTTTCAGAAAAATAATTTTCTCAAGTTCGGTAACTGTTATTGCTCTTTCTAGTATTAGTAGCAGTTTCCTTTCTTGCCTTTTGTTTGCAGTATTGTAGAACATCAACATCTTGATGATATGATATATTATTTTCTTTTCAAGTTACATGTGGTACCCATTTTAGTTGTTGCTGTAATAAACAAAAACAATAAAGACAATTGATTCCATGCAAAACTGTTCTAGATACTAAAATTAAACAGAATAAAAGTGTGCCACCAATTTTTTGACAACTGATTTTTAACCATCTCTTTCAATCCTGATGAAATTATGAGCAAATATTGTAATTAGACTGTTTCAGTGGGCAGCCACAAGAGACGTTGTGTCCAATATTAATTTAATCTAAACAGCTGATGATGTTATGCAGATATGAGAGATACCGAAGAACTGCTATTATTTTTCTTTTAATCATGTCACCCCAAGCAAGGTAGTAAAGCCACTAAGACACAGTGGGTTACTGAGTGTGAAAGAATAAGAAAAAAGAAAAAAAAGAGAAACATTATTAAGGAGTAAGAACAATATGAAACAAAGGAATAAAAAAGAGAGATAACTATTTAAATTTTTGAAGATAAAAGTTGACTGGAAAGTATGAAACAGAAATAGTGTTCCACAGGCAAGAAGTGTAAGAGAAGAAACTGTTAGCATAGAAGTTAGTTACATCTAGCAGCCATTTCAACTGTAAATTGATGAGATCTTATTGATAATCTAGTACTGTACTTAAATTCATAGTTTAAGTACCATAGTGGAAAGTGATATTTATTCTGTACAATACAGAAATGTGGCACATGGCTGAAAAGGGGATTGGGGAAAGGACGGTCTTCTTCTGTCTTAACTATAACTTAGCTAGCCGCAAGCACTGACCCAAACGTATGAAACAATATTCCTTACACCAAAACAACACATTCATTCGTACCTTTCTTACTACAACCACCATAATACCTCTTTGTCTCTATGAAAATTAAAAATTTCTAACTAGTCCCCATGTTTACAATTCGTTGTCTGTGGGGGGAAGGGAATAAAACAACAATACCATAGTGGAAAGTTCATCTGAACAATTAACATGAATGTATTTATAGAAAAAGCTCAAGGAACCTGTGTTATGACAGTAGGAAAGTGACTGAAGCCATGACACCATGTCAGAACCAATTTTACTTGAATTCTGTTGTAGATAATCCTACATAGTTCTGGAACCAAGACTACAAGAAAATTGGTGGCATACATAAATAAAATTAAAAATTATATTTTTCTTGCTTTATAAACTTTCATATAACAATTGATCATAAACCTATATATATATATATATATATATATATATACACACACACACACATGCACACACACTGTTAACTCAACCTTAGGATGAAAATCATGGAATTCACAGATCACTTTGCCAATATGTATTTTTTGTTCAGATATGTAATGTAGACTAATTCCTTCATTGTAACATGTCATTATTGTCAGTAGTTAGAAAGCAGATTACTTTTTTGGACAAATAGATTTTTTTTTTTACACTAGTAGATTTTTTAATACTTTTTTGACATTAGTAAACTTTTTATGCCTGTTGACTTCTTTTGTCACAAGTTGACTTTTTTTTTTTTACATTGGTAGATGTTTTGTAAAAAAAAAAAAAATAGTCTACTAGCATCAAAAAAGACTATTACAGTGTAACCTGGATATAAGAGAGTTGTCGAGACCGGAGAAGAAGTCTCTTATATCCGGGTTTGGTCTAATTTATATACATTAACACAGGCTCTAATTTGAGACCAGAGAAAATCTATCTTATATCCAGGTTACACTGTATATACCAACTGTAAAAGAAACCTCAGGGTGTATATATTTGCAGGAGTCTTGAAAGGGTTAAACAAGGTCAATGTAAAAGTTCAAACTGATTTTGTCATGATGACTGTCATTTGATAAAGTAAAGTGATCACAGCATTATTGTGACAAGGCTTATATATGTTGTTATCACTCAGCACCTGTCTTGACCCATTAATTCAGAGGTAGGCTTGTATTGTGCATCTGCATGTTGAGTGATTCATTTAAGGAGCTTGTACCTGAAGACAATTTGAACATTGAGCTGATGAAAATTTCTGAATGCATTAAGCTTTAACTTAAACAGGAATGACTTGTCGTAATTGCTTGCTCTTTAAATGAAACTCAAACTATAATGAATTACAAACAGAATCTGATTTAATGTTGCAGTGAACTGTATAAAGATATGATATCTATTATGACACAGAGTTGAATATGAATTGTATATCTGGCATACTGTTATGACACAAATCTAAACAAAAAGTAGGTCTAATGATGTAAAGCTGTACACAAAATATATTATGACACAAAACTATGCACTAAATGTTTCTCTTGTGACACAAAACTAAAGACAGTCTTTTAGGATGCACAGCCTTACTAAAATGTGTTTATTATGATACAACCATACACAAAATGTATTTGATAACAAACGATCATGCAAAAAATATATTTTTAATGATACACTATCATGCAAAATGTGTTTGTTAGGACATTGCTTTACACATTGTATTTTTAATGAAATGCAGCTATACAAAAAATGTATTTGTTATGCCACACAGCAACACACAAATTGAGTTAGTAATGACACATGACAATGCCCAAAATGTCTTCATTATGGGATACATCCAAGCACAAAATGTATTTGTGATGACACACTGCAATAAAAAAAAAATGTATCTGTTAGGACATACAGCTATGAAAAAATATGTCTGTCAGAACACAGCTATAAACATTGTATTTGTGATGAAACACAGCTATACAAAAAATGTATTTGTTATGACACACAGAAAGATACAAATTGTATTAGTAATGACACGTGGCAATGCCTAAAATGTCTTCCTGATAACACACAGTTATACAAAAAAATGAATGTGTTATAACACAGCCATACAAAAAATGTATTTGTGATGACACCCATATATACAAAAAATATAATAGTTAGAACAAACTATACACATTGTATTTGTGATGAAACACAGCCATACAAAAAATGTGTCCGTTATGATGCACAGAAACATATAAATTTTATAAGTAATGACACACGGCAATGCCCAGAATGTCTTCATGATGACGCACAACCAAACACAAAATGTATTTGTCATGACACACAGTCATACAAAAAAAAGTTTTTTGTGATGGCACACAGTTATACCCAAAATTTATCTGATAACACTTATCTGTATTCAGAAATATGTTAAAACATGCAGTTATTCACAAAATGTGTTAGGATACATAGCCATACACAAAATGTGTTTGTTATGACACACAGCTAAAAACAAAATTCACTTTTTACTACATACTGTGTACACCTGTGTATAAGCCTACTTCAGGTAGTGCAATCCCTGAATTTTTTTGTGAAAAACCAGGTTTTTTCATATTGCTCATGTATGATGTGACCCCAGCTTCTGAGCAATACTAGTTGTCAAATAATTCAGTACTGGGAATCATCCCGGACATATCTTATAGCAAATAAATAGTCAAGTGGGATCAAGCTAAAGGAGCTTACCTGTAATGTTAGCCAAAGGTACTGTGAGAATGTAGGCCTACCAGGTAGGTTATGGTAGTCAAAAATGCATGAATTTTAATCCCTCTAGAAAAAAAAAAAGTTATGTGTATAATGCAACCAATCACTGAATATGCATGATTTTTAACTTCTTCAAAAAAATTGATGGTGCTAACCCCTATTTTTTTTTTTTTTCATAAGAAACTGATCATAGAAACTTGCACTATACTCAAGTAGATATACAGTAGAATTAAATATACATCACAAAGGTGAACATAAAACATTCTGAAATCCGCAAGACCTCATTCTACATGCAAACATTCAATAAATCTGTTTCGATCTTTAATGAAACTTTCACCATTCTTTGGGTTATTCTGTTTTCTTTATGACTTAAATCAGTGGTTCGCAACCTTTTTTTTTTTTTTTTTTACCTATGAACAACTTTTACTTTTCATTTTTTTGTATACCCTTTCCCCATTTGATGAAAAAAAAAAACTCATTTTATTTTTTACTAATACATAAGTATAGGAATTTTATTATCAAAATAGTAAATGTATATGTTTTGTTTTGAAGTAAAACTAATAAAAATAAACTTGTATTTAACAACTAAATTCTATAGAAAATTTATGTACACTAGTAAAATAACTCATAATAAACCATTTTAAAATATGTGAATAATAAATAAATTAAAAAAAGTTCAGATTTATTCAATGAGATCCCTGTGGTTGATACTGCTAAGGAGGTTAATACTGTCAATCCTTACTAACATTATTTACACTATTTGGACTGTTATCCTCATCGTCATTGCAATATTCACAACATTTTGGCTGTTGTATGCTCCAATCTTATTCAGGTGATTGGAAATTTGAACCAAATTCTTGATTTCATCCACCGAGGTAGTGTTCTAGTTTCACGTGCCATGCCTCTTCTGGCCATGAATATGGCAATGAAGATGAAGAAAATGGTCTAAATGATGAAAATAAATATAATACCTCATTTGAGAGAGACAAACTGTTATTCCTTCCTTTATATATAATTGTTATATAATTCATGCATTAATTTTATTATTAATATTTTTTGTAATATTTTATATTAATTAATTTATATTAACACTTTATTTTAATATTTAAAACTAATATTATTAATATATTAAATTAATTTATATAATAAATTATGGTCTTTTATATAATATATATATATATATTCCTTCGTTTGCATATCCTCAGTTTTTATTCAACAATCAAAACATCTGGCAGAGTAAAAGGGATGCTAAAACTTACATCGCTTAATCTCATTTTCTGCTAGTTTTAGTGTTGTTTTTCTATTTTTAGTATTTAAATATGGTGTAGATTACTGTAGAAATTCCGATTCTTAGTTGTAACAATCGTTCCGAAGTGAAATTGCTCTATGGACCACTAAAATATTACTGTGGACCCCCAATTTGCTATTTTTTGTGTGAACCTCAGTAATGTTACATGAACCCCCGCCACCAGGGTTGCATATAGACTTTGGTTGAGAGCCACTGACTTAAACTCTTTAGATTTACCTACATTAGTTTTATTTGTTTATAATTGCTTTAATTTAATTAATTTTACTTTATTTATTAGTTCAGAATGTCTTTTAAGGAGTCACCTCAATTATTTATCTTTTTTCATTAGTGACCTCTGAAAAAAAATGTTATAATTTTTAGCTCACAAATGTTCATATGGCGCGTCATATCATGACTGTTATTTAGTAAACAAATACATCAAAACGTTGGCATTTTTTCTTTCTTTTTCACCATTTCACCCCAAGCAAGGTAGCAAAGCCACTAAGATGCAGTGGGTTACTAAGAATCTAAGAAAAAGAACATTATTAAGGAACAATAACAGAAGAGAAAGACAGAAAATAATAATTGACATTGCATTGAAATTTTTGAAGATCAAAGTTGACTGGAAAACAAGATGCTGAAAGAGAAAGTTTTATAAATGAGAAGTATGAGAAAAAAAACTGTTAGCATTGAGCTTATAGGTACATCTAACCATTTCAAATGTGACACGAGATCTTGCCACCAAACTGGTACTGCACTTAAATTCCATCCAAACAATTACCATGAAAGTATTTGTGGAAAAGGCATGGGGAAACTACATTACAGCAGTGTGAAAGTGACTGAAACCAAAGCTACCAGACCATAACCAATCACATTGCATTTCATTACATATACTCCATTAAATGAATCCTTTAGCAGCGTCCACTTCACTACTTTGTGGAACCAACTCTGAAGAGGATGCTTCTCCAATCACAATCTTAACCTATTCAAATTTAGGGTTAACCGTTATCTTTCCCATGTTCATCATAAACTGTACCTCTTGCTGCTTACTCTGTGACCCTCTACCTCGAGTGGCTCTTGGGCCTTCTTCAGGGTGAACATTATTGTAAAAAAGTACTATTTATTGAATTTATATTATAATTACTTGAAAATGATGATTATCACCAAGTTTTATTATTATTATTATTATTATGTTGATGTCAACCATTCATGTAGTCAATGAAAATTCAGTACCTGAGGCATATTGTCAACAAGATTCTTTGCAACTCAAGAAAATTTTAGAGAATACTTGCAGAGTAATTGATGGCATTTTTTCTATAATCTTGGTATTAATTCTAATTATTTCTAAGCATTCTTTCAAGTTTCTATGTGGTGTTCCAGGTACACCCATTACTACAGGAATTACTTTAATAGTCATTATTACTATTATTAAGTAATTTGCTACAATAGTTGATGAAGAGAGTATTGACAGGTCTCTCCTTATTTCTATCATTTTCTCATGAAATAAAAGAAAAACAAGTCTATAAACTGTTACTAGACCTATACTTATTTCACTTTGTCAAACATTTTTGTGCGTGTACATGTGTATGTGTCAGTTTATACTTAATTAGAAATTAGTTAGCTTGGACATCAGTCACTGCATTTTGACTATAAATTGCTTTATTATTCAATTTAGAGCCTTTTAACAGTATTTCACAAACAAAAGTTGTGCTATGATGTGCTGTTTTTGCTGTGTTATTTTAACAAAAAGACAAAATTTGGATCTTCAACTCTATATAATAATTAGCATTGTGTATTTATTCATATCTTTCATGACATGCTAAGTGGTGTAAATTTTGATTAATTCTTTTTGAGTTACTTCCCTTGGCTAATCGACAGCATTCGTATATATAGATATAAAATAATCAAAGTCAACACTATATAATAATTACCATTAAAATGAATTTTTATGCCTGATGTATCATATATGGAACAAAATATATTATAAACTATTTAATGACCAAAAGGAAAGAAAAATGAGATCAATAATCTGAAGACCTCTTGGACTGATTACTTGTATCAAGAGTACTGACTGCATTTTACTAGTAAGTTTTATCAAAACAAAAACCTTAACAAAATTATGGTAAGTCCTTGTAAAATTATAGATTGGTGACTCTGACAAACATGGACTTTTGTGCCTGTGAGAAAATGGTATTATAAAAAAGGACGGTTCTTCCATTGACACCATTATTATTTTAACAACGTTCACTCTATTGGCAATGTTTATTTACAAGATTATAAAAAATGATTTACCTTTTTATAAAGATTCATTATTTACCATTTTCTAAAGGAATAAATGTGAAAAAAAAATGTTTTTATTCAAAAATTAAAATAAAATTACAAAATTATCAAAATATGTGAACCCTCTATAAATGAAGTAATTTTTTAAAAAATACCATAATTCCCCCATGTACAATACACCTTCATCCATAATACGCACCTCTAAAGTTGTGCTGAAAGTGGTGGTGGTGGGGGGAATGCTTCTATTCACATATAATATGCACCCCCTGTTTGGTAATCAAACCCTATAAATTGTACCTCTTCAATTTCAATATGGCCAGCATTTCCTACTCTTATTAAAAAAAAAAATGGTTTTAAACATAGAATAATATTATTCTAATTTAGTTTTTTTTTTTGATAATTCTTATTTTATTTTACATTTTTATTATTGTTAGGTACATGTGATTGTATTTTGTATCCTTATGGGGTTGCAATGGCCAAATATTAGTGTCAAATTGTCATATGTTTGTAGTAGTCATTTTGCATACTGAAATCAGCTAATGAAACACAATTTTTTAAAGATATTTTTGTAGTTGTGCATAAAATGCACCCCTAATTTTGCTTATTATTTTTTAGAAAAAATTGTGTATTATACATGGGGAATTATGGTAATTAACTGTCAAATTATGAATAAAAAAAACTTGTTTTTATCATTATTTATAAAACAGTAAATAATAAATATTGTATGGTTTACATATTTTGATTAATTGATGGTTTACATATTTTGATTAATTTTGTAATTTTTTTAAAAATTTGAATAAAAAGATTTCTTTTTACATTTATTTCTTTATAAAATAGTAAATAATGAATCTTTTAGAAAAAGTAAACCATTTTTTTATATTTTTGTAAATAAACATTGCCAAGGGAGTGAAAATAGTTACAAAAATAATGGTGTCAATGGAAAAACCATCCTTTTGAAACAACTGCTTCTTTTTTTTTTTGTTTTGTTTTGTTTTCTTGACATAGAAGTCCATGTTTGCTGACTCTGTTTTTTTTTTGTTTTTTTTTTGCTTTCCCCCCAGCTCATATTCTAAGAAGTATTTTCTTATTTATAGCTTGCACCATTTGGAGATATGAGTGGACAAGATTTGCCACCTATGGATATGCCGGAAGCTATGGATTCTGATCGAGGAACCTTGATGCCAGTTCCAAAGGGCATTCGTCCAATCCTAAGCAAACACCGAGTAGAAGTAAGTAGATTTGTAAATCACACACATTTTGGATTTCCAAATTTCATTCATGTTTATGGATTATGAATGTTGCCCATCATATATGACAGAGTATTAATCTTAGAATGATACTTTTGCTATTGTGGAGTTGTCATTCATTGTCATCCATATTTCAGCTATCCTGTGAGACACTCATAAAGTAATAAAGATGGCTTTTTATAATTTACACACACACACTATATATATATATATATATATATATATATATATATATAACCTTGAATTCAGAATGCTACAAATTTTACTAACATTTGTTTAACAAGTCAAAGACCCATGAAACCTGATTAACCAATAATAATCAAGCATCACAAAAGTAAAAATATTAGAATTTCTTTCTGGCATTTTTACTTTTGTGTTGTTTGATTAATCATGGTTCATGTGCACTCGACTTGTTAAACAAACATTAGTATAATTTTTGATGAGATGACACATCCATCTGAAGTTTCAAGAAATTAATGGATTCCTAGCCTAAATGAAAAACCATATTGCCAAAAATTATACTAACATTGGTTTAGCAAGTCGAATGCATGTGAAACCTGATTAACCAATGAAAATCAAACAACACAATAGTAAAACATACCAGAATTTCTTTCTTCTCTTTCTCCATATCTCCTTCTCTGAGGAAGCTTTAATAAAGTTAAACATATTAGCTTGATAAATATTTACGATTTGTTCTTTATCTTATAATATGTCATTCTATATCCTTTTGCTTGAGGGAGCCTGCCTTCCCATGTCAGCTGCTCTACTATTAGTACTACAAGACCCCATTGAGTGGCAGAAGATGAAATTAAACCATACAAATGCACTCTTCACTTCCAAAACTGAACTGAAAACAAGTTTTGATGTTGCTTTTTTTTTGCATATGCACTACTGTCGTATGTCCAGAAGTCGCTTTCTGTCTGCAATCCGTCTAGTCTCGCCAAAGCCTAGAAAAGCAGTGGCCTCCCACGTCCACTCGCCGGGTTTTTAATCGGTAGCGTGGTTCTCTTATGCAAATAAGTCTGCTGCATAAAAATGGCAGTAGGCGCACGCGCGACCGACTCTCAGAGAATGGTTCGACACGCGAGGCAACGAATTCGCTTTGCTCCTGGTAAGTCACTGTCACTCCTATTACACCCCCCTGATCGTATGATCACATAAGTGACAGTGAGGGGCTGGTCATTTCACCCTTGCACTTCTTCGCGGTGGTATAACCATGACTTCCTCCCCGGCTGAATCGTCAGATGTGTCCTGGTCTGAATCATATTCCGGGGGATCATTAAGGTTCAAGTCTACTTCTTTCTCGCTTTCAGATGAGGTGTCGCTGCTGCTTGCACTGGAGCTTGGTTCTTGCCATTCATTACTCCCTGACGTTGTGCCACCGCCATCATCCGTTGGTAACAATGAAGTGAGCCGTGGACGTACATCTCCCACGTGTCGCGGTATCCCGTCGATGACTACAGACTGCGGACTGTTTATTCCCGTGACACGACCTTTCACAAACTTTGACGTGCAGCGTCCGTGCGGATTTTTTACCCAAACTGCGTCTCCTTCTTTATACCGAGTCGAAGTCGCCCGGTTAGGCGAGGGCACAATGTCAATTCCTTTTATTCGAATTCTGTACGAATGCAGCAGATTGGCGGGCGCAGAAGAGGCAGACACATCATCCCTGGGTGTAATGTTATACCAATACACGGCCTCCATAATAGAGCAGCTCTTTCGCGCAGCAATCCGTTTGATTGTCCGATGACACCTCTCTACAATACCATTTCCAGATGGTTTGTACGCGCAGCGCGGTCGGAATCGGACGCCCCATTCTTCCATGAATTGTTTAAATTGCTGACTGCGGAATGCAGTGTCATTATCAGCCAGGATTTCTACCGGGGCACCACGTTCGAAAAACACCGACTCCAATTGCCGGATTACGTGTGCAGCGTCTTGCCGAACTAGTGGTCGCCAGATCGAAAACCGTGTGGGGCCGCAATCGATCAGAGTCAAAAAATGGCGACCGTTATAGTGTGTAATGTCCATTCCCAGACGACTCCAAGTTTCACGCACACTGAGCTCTCCCTTCTGCCATCGCACAGAAGCTGGATCTATTGACTGACACTGTTCACAACTTCGAACGACCGATCTTACTGCTGCTTTCGACACGGACGGGTTGATCCTACGTGCGAAATATAGTGTCCGTTTAACTCCAGGGTGCCCGCTGTGTCGATGAATCTCAGTTCTGCGTTACGGCAGTGGCTCGACGTTTGATGACGCCTGTCGCCACTCGCAGCCATCCACACACGGGGAAGTGTCCCACCAGCCGGCCACACATGGAGAAAATACCTCTCCGTGTCATAGTCATAGGGCCGTCTACCATTCTGCTTCCTCGTCGCCATCGCAGTCGACCCTGTTCCTTCCATACTTCTAGCCCCAGCACTCTAGCTCCGTCCTGTAACTTCTCTGGATCCTTGCTCGTCAGTCCGTAGAGCTCGAGATGTTTCCTCACAGATTCCGCCGACGCCACATCCTCGTTGATATATATATCATCAATATATGCAGACGTTGCTCTATTTATAGTTTCATTCTGTGCTAACACAGCATTAAGCACAGCTCGCATTATCAGGGGCGCCACATTCAGGCCGAACCCCAGCCTGGTCAAACAATATCTCTTCCCTTTAAACACAACTGTTTGATATGGCCACAGGGATTTTTCAACACGAATCTGTAGATATGCTTTCCTGAGGTCCAGAATGGACACGTTCGCACCATGCTGTCTCCAGTCTCGCAGTTTTTCTGCGCAAACATCCGCGGCACCTGTGAATGTTTCAACGTAGGTATTTAGTTCCCTATAGTCCATCACAGGACGCACCTTATGCTTGTTGGTCTGCAGCACGGCCATCAGTGGTATCAGTCCCTTGGGCGGGCCAAACTCCTTGTTACTGTACGGCACCAACCAACCATTGTCCATCCATGTTTGTAATTCATGCTCGTACTCCTCTCTCATCTCGGTGGATACTGGATACTCAGAGATCCGATTCTGAAGTTTCCTGGTGCATGACCTGCCGACCACTTCCAGGCTGCGACCCAAACTCCCTGCCGTTCATTGAATTTCGCACTGAAATCGGCTTCGCTGATACGAATCGCTGCACAGACGGACCGTGGTTTTTCAAACTCCACGCTCCCATGCTGCGTGATGCGAACTCCACCGAGTGCCTTAATGGCGTCAATGCCAAGCAACAGGTCGAAATCCAGGGCTTCCTCGCATAACCAGCACATCGATTGTAGCAGTATTACCAGTTGCTGTGCAAATTCTGACGGTGCCCCTTCCACAGCAAGCCTGCGTGGCTCCGGTTAAGGTAGATACCGCCATACCCTGCTTCGACCAAGACCGACATAAACTCGCGCTCAAGATTGACCATGAGCACCCTGAGTCAAGGAGAGCCGAGCATGGTGTGCCGTCAACACACACAGTAATGATGGGTAGCACCGAGTTTACTTGCTGTTTGGGGAGTGGACCGGCGCTGAAGTCTCGTCCCCGCCTCCGTTTCCCGGACAATTTTTGGCCAGATGACCGGTCTTGTTGCATCGATAGCAACGTGCGTTAGTTGCCCTTCGCCTCTTCATGCAGTCCCTCGCGAAGTGATTGGGCCCATTACATTCATAGCATGTGACAAGTGGGCCCATGTCTGGGGAAGAACGGGGAATCTGGGAGGGCTGCACCGCAGCGACGACTGGTTCCCTCTCTGCTGTCTCGTCCTTTATGATTGCCCGAGCTCGGGCCAATAGCTCCTCGAGAGACATATCATCCGCCCTGGCCGAGGACCGCAGGAGCCTTTTCACAGGATCAGGAAGCCCCCGCACGAACACGCATGCCATCGCACTGTCTGGCACTCCTCCAAAAGGACGGAGAGCTTCCGTAGATCAGCCAAATATACATCTACGGTCTCACCCGGACGTAATATACGTGCCTCGAATTGTTCGTATGCCGTGAATTTATCAGGGGCAAATGCTGTCATCAATGCTCCCTTGATTCGAGCCACGTCCGATTTCTCTTCCGTAGATAGTTGCTGGTAAACCGCGAATGCTCCCCTGGTTAAGCGAAGGGGATGACACGATCAAAAATCGCTTCACTCCCGATAGGTCGCACACCAATTCCAATTTCTCGAGCCATTCAACCACAGATCCAGTCCCGTCAAACTCTGGAATTATCTTTAAATCAAACCGGCCGTCCATGTTCGCCGAAATAGCTTGTCGTATGTCCAGAAGTCACTTTCTTTCTGCAATCCGTCTAGTCTCGCCGAAGCCTAGAAAAGGGTTTTTAATCGGTAGCGTGGTTCTCTTATGCAAATAAGTCTGCTGCATAAAAATGGCAGTAGGCGCACGCGCGACCGACTCTCAGAGAATGGTTCGACACGCGAGGCAACGAATTCGCTTTGCTCCTGGTAAGTCACTGTCACTCCTATTACAACTACTAGTATTATTCGTAGTAATATTATGAGTTTTATTTCATCCTGATGGTAAGGCTTTTAGAATATGTTGCCTATATCCCCTGTAAAAGAGTAAGATCTACCACATTCAAAAAAAATGGACAACCTTTCAGGTGGATATTTGCAGGCTCAAGTATAAACCAAAAATATGTTTACCTTTTTTAACTATCATTGATGTCTACCTTTTTCAATCACATGTAAACTGGACATATGTCTAATTTTTAGACTCAAGTTAATCCAGACATGTCTGTCTTTTCACTATCAGTGCAAACCATACATATATCAACCGATCTATAAAAATGAAACACACACACATATATATATATATATATATATATATATATGCACACAGACCAAAGTATTGTTAAAGCTTGCAAATACAACTCTACCAATACAAAGCCGATCAAATGAATGCAAAATAAAAAAAATAAAAAATGAAGAAAAAAGAGGGAAAGGAAGCAAAAGACACCTCCCTATGCAATAATGAATGTGCTCAATGTCTACAACAGATAGACTAAGACAGAGCCGTAAACCTGCTCTGTTTGTGATGAGGCTTTATATATATACACACACACACACACACACACACACACAAACATATATATATATATATATATACACACACACACACACACAGGATTGGTGCATATGGAATAAATTCCAATAACCAAAAATACTATTCTTGAAAGAGTGCTCAATACAGAGTAGAACAAATATAATTTATTTGAAAATTAAAACATAAACATGTTTTACACCCCCATTAGATTAATGTTTATTCTGGGATTTTGGCTTTTCAATTAAAATAAATAACAAAATATGTATTTTTTCCTCAATTTCTTCTTTAAAGAATTTTATAATATTTTAAACTTAATACAGGTTAAATTTAACATTGGTAATTTTTAATTTTCAATTTTATAGTAGAATTTAATATTAATTAATCAGAATGATTTCTATTTTAGTCTAACCCTAACATTAAGGTATTAATTATTATAACCAAGTTTCTTTGAATTCTCATATACTTGTATTTTGATTGGTCATTGCAGCTTATATAACAGCATTTCCCTTATTGAGGGGTGTTTGGTTGAACCTTTTAAAACTCTTTATTCTACATTCAACACCATCACTTGATAAGACACCAGAAGTGTTGAAACAAAATAGCTATTTTTGTAGTGATTTTATAACATATTTATGTAATAATTTTCAAATAAATTATATATATATATATATATACACACACACACACTAGTGGTGAATGTAGCTGAAGCACCAACCAAGTGGAATGAAATTATTTTTACACACAGTTAAGGATTATGTTGATGGTTTAATCTCACAGAAAGTTCTCATAGAAGTCAGTATTATATATATATATATATATATATATAATGGATTTTCAAATTTTTTTTTTTCCAGGTTCTGTTCTGGGGCGTGAGAGATTTGAAGAGACTGCAGTTGACACATGTTGATCGTCCACGCATTGACATTGAGTGCGCAGGACATGTCCTGCAGTCTTCAGTAATTGCAAATGCTAAGAAAAATCCAAATTTCAGCATACTTGTAAAATTCTTTGATGTTGTAAGTATAAACTGTTTTTATCTGTTTTGGTGTCTTTTTAAGAATCAATGTTAGAATTGATGAAACTAAGAAATTTATTTCATCAGAGGCTTTAAGTTTAAAAAATGGTGATAATATCTGTCTGAATGAATCACCCATTAGGTATTTTTAGCAATAATCTCTGAGTAAATCAACCATTACGATTTTTTGATATAGTGATAATCTCTCTGTGAATTACTCATTAGACATTTTTGATGTAGCAATAATCTCTGAGTAAATCAACCATTAGGTATTTTTGAGAATGTGATAATTTCTATTTGTTTGAATCAATCATTAGACTTTTTTGAGCATATTTTTACAACTGTGGAGCCTTTCTGCTAAATGTATATGAAAGTTTTGGAATAGGTGATAGATTTTGTCTAAAGCATTTTGGAAGCATGAATCAATCATTCTCAAAATGGATATGTTACATCTTTCAACACTGTGAACTACATAAAAACTTCATGACCCTCATCTTTTCACTTCTTTCAGGAATTACCAGAGAATGAGCTATATTGTCCACCGATAACAATACGTTGTGTAGACTGCCGCAGTTTTGGGAGATTTGTGCTTGTTGGGAGTCATATAATTAAATCTTTATCCAAATTCATGTATGTACCGACAACAAAACGAGCTAAAGATGCCCTAAAGAAACTCTTCCCAGGTGAGTAAAATCTTGAACATATATTTATACATTTTCCAAGGGAATGCAAATGAAAAGAGAATGATGCAGACATGGTCAAAATTTGAATCCAGTATGCTGTTTCTATTATGCCATCTGCACATTCAGAATAAGGTGCAAATAATCATTTTAATTATTTTTCTTTGTTCCCAAGTTTACCAAAATTTTGCACTAGAGTTAATGACATATCAAAGAAGTCTATATCTCACCCTGAAAGATGACTGGATGGAACATACACAAATATACTTAGAAAGATTCAGAATATCCGTTGGAGATCCCATGAAACACTTAACACAATTTATGGAGAACTGTGACCAATCTCTCTTAAACTCAAACAAAAATGATTACAGTTTGCCGGCCACTGCTACCGGATAGACAGGGAAATCATCTCATCCTTACTCGTATGGCATCCTTCTGGAAGTGTCTTCTCACAAAAATTGGATTTACCAGACACTGTAGCTTGAGAATCAGGGTTGGACATTCAGGATCTGGGGACATCAACGCAGGACCAAATAGTGTGGAAAGTTGAAGGACAATGATGATCACGGAAAAGAGTTACCCATCTTAACACATAGGTAGAATAAGGCAGATGAACAACTTTGTACTAGTCGTTAGCTGCTCTTTAGTGACAGGCTGATGAGAAATACTAAAATATACCCAAAATCTACCAAAAGGGATCACCACAGTAAAGTTTCTAAGTTACATTCTGCATTTAATAAAGAAAAGAAATATGTGGAGAGCCATGATCACAAACATCCTGAAAGAACATGACATTTAAAATAAAGAAAAAAAGGGGTTTTCAATGAAATTTGTTATTCTTCAGAAAGTATATCACTTGAGGACTACCAACAGCAGCAACAAATAAAATGAATAGCACATATCACTTAAAGAGAAAATAATGATATAGTCAAGTTCTTTTCATTCCAGACTACCTCAACTGAAATCAATTTGCTATTCAAACCAGCCTGCTCATCTTGGGTTGAGTAGTGTGTATTTACACTTGGTGAAAATGGGTGAGCAATGACTGAATAGTAGTAAATAAGAACTAGAGGATATCCCTATACATGAGCAGTGGAATCAGAACAGTCCATTCCATAGATGAAATAAAAGGTTGCCCAGAATTCTCTGTAGATTACCCAGATCAATAAACACCTGTGGGAAGCCCAAGGACATGATGTCCAAAATGTAGTGATAACAACAAAGATGAAGGCAATAGTCCAAATATAAATAGTATAAATAATGATGACTCATCATCCCAGAAAGTCAGACAGATATTTCATATGGATGTCATGCATGACATTAAACTCAGAAATGTCCAAACTGTCAACCTTATACAATTACTTTCTCAGATCAATGTTTGAAAATGGCTTTGTAAGAATTAAACCTGTAGGTCTTAGCAAGGACGATCCTTTTTAGAATCTTGTGAAATTGTGCTACAGAATCACAAAGATCTGTACCAAATAACTGAAACCACATCACTTGAAGACTTTCAACAGCAGCAACAATTAAAATGGCTATCACATGTAAAATGAATGGAAAATGTTGACAATCAAGATGTTGCTATTCCACACTATTTCAAACAAAAGGTTAAAAAGGAAACTCCCATAAATACTGGAAAGAGTGATAACAAAACCGAAAAATAGTGAATAAAACCTTTTGTCACTGTATAGTGTGACATCACCAAGACGCTGTCATGTGACTGACATGACTTATTTCCACCAAAGGGAGATAAGTGCCTTTTGTATCCCTACAAGGAAAAATGTCCAACTGACTCTAATAAATATATCATATTCTGGAAATACAATAATTCATGAATTCTGTCTTAATCCAGTAACTCAATGCTAGAATTGATTTCTTTATTCATCATTTCTTTTCTTTAAATTTTAACATTCAACTTAACCCTGTGTTCCTGAATAATTTTAACCCTTCTGCCTGAGCATCTGAGTCAAAATTCACAAATAATTAGTATGTAATGTTATGTGGTAGATATAAAAATAGTTATAAGTATTTATCTACCATTCAACCGGTAGCTGGGCATTAAGTCATTTGACCCTTTGAGCCCTGCATTCTTATGGTGAACAGCCCCGTAGAAGCAAGCGAGCCAGAGTGGAAATAAGGGTCTTACCTTAACGTGTGGCACGTGACATCAGCAAGTTTTCTTCGTGAAAATGGCATTACTCTCCCGTCCAGCCATTCTAGCAGTATGTGCAATGATGAGGGTTTTTTGTACAGTTTGGAATGCTTCCACCAATAGCAAGTCGTGTGCTGATTGGTCAAACTGGAGGAGGCAATTTGCCTGTGTAACCAAGAGTAACAGCGAAGAATGCTGATTGGCTGGGGAACCACGATGTTGGCCTGATAAAAGAGTGCTGGAGCCAAGAAAAAGGGGACTGAAATGTTGGCTATACATAGTGACGTGTGAAGAAAGCGAGGACGGTGAATTGAACCAGTGATATTGTGATTTGTACAAGTGACGTTGGGAGAGCAATAGACTTATTTAATCTACAATTCCTGAACGATTTTAACCCTCCTGAATCAAAATTCACAAATAATTATTTTGTGTTGTTTCAAGGTAGATATAAAAATAGTTACAAGACTTTATCCACTGTTCAACTGGTGGCTGGTCATTAAAACATTTTTTTCTACTACCGACAAAGCAGTGGTCAGGGCTTAAAGGTTTAAAATATTCTGTTCTTCCACATTCTCAATTTTACAAATTATATATAAATGTTTGCACGTTTTTTTAATTAAATTTTTGCTTTAATTTTACTTTTGGAAATTTTAACTATTTTAAAAACTTTTTTAACTTTCGTAAATTTAGTACATTTTTACTTTTTAATTGATTCATATTCTTTTCACATTTTTAAATTTTTTAGTTTCTTATCTATTCCATTGATTGCGACATCATGAAGTGTAAATATTTTATTTGATGAACTTGGTATGATAAAAAAACTAAAAATATCTTTTTTTTCTTTTAAATTCTATATGAAATGTAAAATTGTGTTTTCTCTTACAGGAAGAGATCTTGATGCTGCTAAAATTGTCACAGAAATCTCAACAAAAGCCGAAGATGTTGCAATCACCATTGATGAGA
>CAHIKZ030001529.1:100000-195000 GCA_903632075.3 Acanthosepion pharaonis | reverse complement strand
AGAATCTCAATATGCTGTTATAATATGTAGACGAAAAGTACTCTTTTGTAACAAATTCTCCTCCTTTGTACCATATTCCTTCTGAACACGGACGATCAAAGACTTCTCTAACTTTGTATTCTTTGTAGATCTTTGCAACATTTGTCTTTTTATTATCCTTCCCACTCCTTGTTTTACCATCTGTTTGCACAAGCTTGTTAGGTAGACTATTTACATTATTCAGACTATTGTTCTCATCTTTGTCATCAAATTTATTACAACGTTTCGGCCATTGTACACTCCAGCCTTCTTCAGGGTCTTGGAATGTCGAACTGAACCCTTTATTTCACTCACTGGGGTAGACTGTTCTATTTCCATGTGCCATGTTTAATGGATGTCAGTTATCAGTTATCTCCTGTTAATTCCCCTCTCCAAGTTCTCCACCACTTTAAACAAGGTATTTGAACTTAGACTCTTTGAGTCCTGTCACTGGATCTAAATAATGCCTTTATCCACTGTGCCATGTGTCCTTGAAGCAGATATTAGTTAGGTAGGTTACTCACTGTTTCCCTCAGTTCTTCTTGCTTTCAATATGTCCTGTGAGTGTCACATTCACCAAGCCTTCATTCTTCATTACGTGTACCAAAAGTTTCAACTGATTTTTTTGTGATTTAAATCGTCTTTTTTGTTTCCTTTTTCCTTGAAACTTTCTCCTTACTCATATGTTCAGTTCATCCTTCCCACAACCACATTTTTATTCCATCCAGGGTATGATGATAAACTACATCCAACAGCAAGGCCTCTGATAATGTTTTTGAAAAAATAATGTTGCCAGCTGTATGTTTTTGAAAAAATATTACCAGCTATACTTTTTTTAAAAGGATAGTGCTGCTGGCTATACATTTTTGAAAAATATTACCAGCTATACATTTTGAAAAAATAATATTTGATAAAACAAAAATATTACAAAAAAAAAAAGTTGTCGGCATTAAATGACCCATTGAGGTTGATGTGCCACAAAACAAAACATTTTTATTGCCTCAGTTTTCTTCATCTGTGAGAAGAATGTCCAGTGTTCACTGACAAAAGGGAGAACATATTCCATAACAGTTCCATATCCTCACAGTTCTTAATTTTTGATTCATAAAACAACCCCATTCAGTAAGCCTCTATCTTGAGTGGCTCTTGAATCTTGTACTTGAAGGAACAATAGCCTAGAAAAAAGTATACTTCTGTACAGGCACATCTCTGTTGCTTCAAGTCTCCTCTTCATGCAAGTGTTTAAACAAGTTTCAGGCTGTATGGTCACTTTCATTTCTTTCCTCTACTTGAATTCTGAGAACAACTTTGTGACTCAGTTTTAAAATTATGCCACAGAATTATCTATATCTCAATAATTGTATTCAACATTATAACATCTAAAAAAAAAAAAAGTACAGTTTGAATAGTATTGATGATATAGTATAGTCATAGCCATCTTATTATTATTGCTTTTTAGTTGAAGCATTTTCACTACAGTAAATTTTTATTTATGACAATCCTGACCTATGACAATTTGTGGTTACAATGCAATCTCCATTAACCTTGTTTCAACTTACACCATTTGCCTCATACATACAATATATTGTATTTATGTCCTCCATGTGTGATTTTGGTCTTAATTTTGTTAACATATGTCTTAGAAATGTAAGGTTATGTCCTAGATTATTAATTTACTACTGTTTGAGGTGAGTGATGTCAGTGCTTATTCATGGAAAATCGCAGGTACAATCTGACTGACATGGATAGTCTTACAATGCATCATATAACTCTGTATAAGTCAAGGACAATATGGTGAATAGTACCCCAGAGCCACTCAACAGGGGTGGTGCCAAGCCTGATTGGGGATCCTAGATAGTGCTTTCTGACCCTTGCTGACCCTTATCAACATTTTGATTTTTCTGCCTATATCTATATACAACAAATTAAACTAGACACAACTGACTATTAAAGGAAGATGAATTTTCACAGATTTTGATGTCATTTTGGAGTCTTTCGTTCTTTTTTATCCAAATCCATGAATTTGTTTTGCACACGCTCAGTCTAGAAAAAACACTATATATAAATCAATATTCTTGACAGAAAAATCTGAAGTTGATGTTAAAAATTGCCACAGAACATTGTTGATTTATTTAAGATGGAGTGATCTGTTATGACATGTAACTAATTTGTTTTAGATAGATTGTATTTTTTTTTCAATTTTTCTAGTTAAATTGTTTACCTATATCGCATATAATCCATTATTGTACATAATTAGGTTACAATAAAATTTGTATTTTATGTGAATACTTTCCTTTGAAAATTGACATACTGAAATGGTGGGCAGTGTATCATAGATTTGGTGGACATAACATAGATTCAGTGGGAGCACAAGTCTCTTCCACCAGCCTTGGTCAAGATCAGCCTTTATTATTTTATGAGTTTTACGCAATCTTATTATTGTTGCTTTTGAGCTGAAGCCTTTTCACTATTATTATTTTATTACTAGTTTTATTCCATCTTATCATTGTTGCTTTTGAGATGAAGCATTTTCACTATTATTATTTTATTACTAGTTTTACTCCATCTTATTATTGTTGCTTTTTAGATGAAGCCTTTTCACTATTATTATTTTATTACTAGTTTTACTCCATTTTTGTTGCTTTATTAGCACATGATACACTTCAACTCGCCATAAGGCCAACTATGAACATCTTATAAATAATTAAATATTATTATATTTTGGTAAAAACATAAAAGCATATTAAAAAATTAGTCAATGCATCAAATATAAATCTCTTTGCAATTGTATCCTAAAAGATTAATCGAATCCTGATTTAATAATACACTATTTGCATTGCCCCATATTAACTTAATATGTATTAATAGATTTTTATACAGTAATACAGTTCAATCTTGGTTCTCGATCATCTCACATGTCAAAAAATTTGTTTTTGAACAGAAAATTCTAGATGAAAATGCTTTGGTTATCAAACAAAATTTTGGTTCACAAACAACATTGCCAAGCTGAGTTAACCCGGACGGAATAATTTCTGAGTCAACCGCCATGTTATATACATTTCTATGTTGTGGTGTGTTTTTCTTTTCTAATTTTATTGTACTGTGACTTTTTTTCTCTACATGGATTCCTATTGGAAAAATAGTTTTGGTACATGAACAGCCTTCAGGAATGAATTAAATTTGTGAACCAAGGTTCCACTATAAATAATGCCAAGTGTTTGCCCCCAAAATATTGTTGGGGCATTTTTGACTCATCCCCCCCCAAAAAAAAAAAAAATAAACTTTCTTCTAAACATATAGTATCTGAAAAGAAGAGGGCAAACACACACATATATATATATATATATATATATATATACACACACACACACACACACACTCTGAACTCAAAACCTGCAGATGGTAACTTAGCAACCTTGTGCCATGTGATGCACCAGGTCTCTGTATTTGGGCCTTCAAAAAGTGTGGTTGGTTCTGCACAAAGCCTTCAACACTATAATCAAATCATATGTGCTGGTATCTAGCTGTCAATTCCTAGAAATTGAGTTGCTTGACTCCCATACATTGAAAAAAATGACAGCAGAGTCCAATGTGTATATCTCTCTCTCTCTCTCTATATATATATATATATATATAGGGAAAAAAAGATGAATGTGCCCACAAAAAGATGGTGTCAAAAGGATAGTTTTTCCCATAACACTGCTTTTTTTAACTCCTTTAACTCTTCGGCAATGTTTATTGTTTTAGAAAGTGATGATTATAATTCTAATAAAACCTAAACATATGAAAGTGAAAATGATCATGATTATCCACAGGTTTGTTTTTATTATCTGTGAATTGCCATGCATTCTTTGGAAACATACTTGAATGGTTTTGAATTCTGAGTTTTGCTTTGCTTAGGCTGGTTGCCAAGGCTAGCGACCTTGGTCAACTCAACTATGCTATTTATCTCATAACTAATGAAGCAGAGAATATTTGTGCAAAAGCAAATGTAATAGACTAGCACATGCATTTGAACCCAACTTACCAATTCCACTTTCTCTAAGTATACCCTCCATTAAACTGCCTGCACATCCTTGTAAATAAATATGTTTGAAATAAAGAAATTTTCAAATAAAAAGTAAGACCTTTGGCCCCACTAGAGAGGATAATTTCACTGAAAGCTTTTTTATTTATTTATTTTTATTTTTATTTTTTTTTTTTTTAAATAAATCATTTTTTTTTTTTTTTTTTTTTTTTTAAGACAATGTGCAAATTTAGAAAAGAATCAATGTTTTTTTTGTTGTTTTTTTTGTTTGGCTTGTTGTATGCATCAAATTGCTTGCTTTTAGTTCAGTTATTTCTTTCATCTCATCTGTCTCTGGACAGGAACCAGGTCCGGGAATAGAGCAGGTAAATAGAAAATTTCATAAGGTGCTAGTACCACACCTTTTTTTTTTTTTTTTTTTTTTCTTTTTCCAATGCTTCACCTATTTCCAAATGCTTTTTTATTATTATTCACTTTTTTTCTCACTTCTTTTTCCAAAAAAAATAAAACCAATTTACTTGCATGACCTATTTTATCATTTGCCTCTTTTTTTTTTTTCTCTCTCTGTCTTGTCCTGAAGAGCTATTCAAGATGTCTCTACTAATACCACAAGGGATTTCTTCAGAATGATAACTCAGCTATTAAAGAATGAAACGCTGAACTAAAAGATTCTGCTTGAACCATCTGCTTTGATACAAATATGCATACAAAAGTGCATTTTTTACAAAATGCTTATCAAGAGTTTCGGTAAATAAACATCTAGACCATGTATGTATTTCAGCACTGGCACGTATACCAATAGGGAAATATTTCAAAATTCTTCAGGGTATGATAAAGAGGAAATGAGAGCCTCATTGTTTAATCTTTTCCAAGACTATGCCCTGTGCATATACAAGCACAGATGTTAAGAGATGGGCACTAATCCGTTAAGCATTCCATACCACATCCCAAACAAATCTGCCAATAGAAAAACAGCATTCTTGCTTTTGGTCACAAAGCCAATGTACTGATAGTGAGATGTTCCACACTACATCAAACAAAAGGTTAGGAAAGACCCCCCCTACTCAATACTGGAAAAGCAATAACAGCTACTGGACTTAAGAAAACTTTTTCTGAAAAATTGTTTTAAGAGAAACATTTTATAAATTTCAATCAAAAGTAGCACTGGCTGCTCAGTCATTTAATACTGAATGTTTCCTTATAAGGAAACAGCTAATATTACCATTTAACATTTCATAGTAAACAAAAAAGAATCTAAATTTCATATTTGTCATGGTGTTACTTTATAAAGAAGAGTGGGGAAGATTTTACAGACCTTCCAACATCAGGGAGGAGATAACACTCAAACCAGAACTAGTGACGTTGGTGATCATGGCCCTCCACCTCTTCCTGTCCTTTGTAGCTCTTAATAAGTTTTGTCTTTTTGTTATTTCTCCCAAACCCTGTTCCGACATCCATTTGCACAAGCTTATCAAGTATATCATGCAATGCTTTCCTCTGCCTGTCCTGTGGGTATCAAACTTTCCAAACCCTCCTTCCCCATTATGTGCCACAGAAATTTCAACTGCCTCTTCCTGATGTTAAGTATAAGTTTCCTTTTTGTTTCCACCTCCTTGTTGCTCACATGTTAAGCACATAGTATCCATCTGTAGAAATTTCAACTGTCTCTTCCTGATGTTAAGTATAAGTTTCTCTTTGTCTCCATTGTCTCCAAAACCTAGTCATTGCTCACATATTTGGTCCATGGCATCCTCATCATCCATCTGTAGAAATTTCAATGTTAAGTATTCTCTTCCTGATGTTAAAACCAAGTATAAGTTTTGGTCCATCTTTGTCTCCATTGTCTCCAAAACCTAGTCATTGCTCACATATTTGGTCCATGGCATCCTCATCATCCATCTGTAGAAATTTCAACTGTCTCTTCCTGATGTTAAGTATGTTTCCTTTTTCTTTCCATTTTCTCTAAAACCTCATTATTGCTCATATGTTCAGTCCTTTGCATTTTCCTGTAAAACCACTTTTCTATTGCTTTGAGTCTCTTCCTCATCTTCAAGGAGATTGTCCAGCGTTCTCTGCCCTACAGGGGACAGATATCTTATAACAGTTCCGTTTTCTTTTCTTTGTTTCCGATGAAACTTTTTTGTCTCTCAGTACTCTGTCTAGCTTTTGGAATGCATCCTTGACCATTCCAAATATGTCTTTGAATCTCAGTGTCACACTTTCCATCCTCTGATAGAATACTTCTCATATATTTAAATCTCTCTACCTGCTTGATTTTAGTATTTCTGACCTGTGATTTGTATTTTGGGCTCATCTTTTTTTGTAGTTTATGCTTAGTCCTTTCTTCTCACTTTCTTTCACTACCTTCTGTAGTAGATCTTGTAGTTTCCTTTCCATGTATGCTATCAGCATTGTGCCATCTTCATATCTTATATTAAGATTGTGGTGTCCAATAATAAACTCTGGAAGGAACTAATTCTCTCAGAATTGCCTTACTGTATCGGTTGAATAATCCAATGAAAAAACGCATGCTTGTTTTACACCTGTTGTAGCATACCTACGAACGATAATGGGTATGCCCCCATTCCCAGAAATATAGTAGTGAATACTCTATGTGTTGGTCAGCGGATCTGCATTTGGAGATTCATTGTGGAATTCACTTGACTCATTTCTAGCAGTTGACTACTTTTTCTACATGCCACTGGTGAATCTTATATGTGTTGTTCGTATCCTAAGTATTATCATGCAATACAAACCTTAATGTGATTATTCTATTCAGTAACCTTCCTTAGGTTTTAACACACCTCTTTATATTTTTGTATATCTTCTGAATTCTTTTTCTATTCATATGCAGGTGGTTTGCTGCCAGTATAGATACTTGATTATTCCGACTACTTCCCCAAATATGTTAAGGTTACTAAGCATTTCCAAAAGGTCTTTGTGAAGTACTTTGTCAAACGCCTTTGCATAATCTATAAAACACAAGTACACATCCTTCTGCATTTGTATTGCTCTTTCTGATAACATTCTGAGCATAAATATCGTGTTCCTTGTTTTAGTGTCTTTAAGGAACCCGCACTGTTCTTAGTTAGTACAGAGGTTTGGTGATGCTTGGTGGTGCCCAGGACCAATTCCTTGTATGGCCCCTAAGGCTCAAGCAGGTAGCGTGCTATAGGGCCTACTACTGAGAAATGGGTAAAGGAAGATATTTTAAATATGTAAAACAGAACGAAACATGAAATAAACAATTCATTCTAGTCAAATATAAACTAAATTTGTATTTCACTCTTTTGTAAGTGAATGTCATGGATTTGACTGGAATTCGAACTCAGATCTCCAATTCCTCAGTCTGAGCCGCTGTCCATTACTCCACCGTGAATCTCAGTAGGATTCCTGATTCTCTCAAAATCACCTCACTGTATAAGTCAGGTGAGAAGACGTATCCTTGTCTTACAACCCTTTCACTTTTTGTATATCTGCTGAACTCTTTTTCTATCCACATGCAGGGGTTTTGCTGCCAGTATAGGTTCTTCATTATTCTAATATACTTTACAAATTTGTTAAGTTTACTAAGCATTTCCAAAAGGTCTTTGTGACCTATTTTGTTGAACACCTTTGCATAATCTATAAAACACAAGTACATGCCCTTCTGTATTTGTATTGCTCTTTCTGATAACATTCTGAGTATGAAAAATTGCATTACTTGTTTTAGTGTCTTTAAGAAACCCGCACCGTTCTTGTCCTATCGCAGGCCTGATTCTGCTGTACATTCTATTCATCAGAATTCAGATGAGTTTTGTTTCATGGCTCATTAGGCTGTTTGTCTGGTGGAATTTGCATTCTTTTTTGCCTGGTTTCTTCGACAGTGCTATGAAAATAGATCTGCTTAGGTCTTCTGCTATGTCACCACTGTTGTAGATTTCACTTATTATTTCTGTGATTTTGTCTATGCCGCTGTCAGCTGCCAGCATCTCTTTTACAATTCCATCTGGCTCTGCTGCTTTATTTCTGTTCAATTTGACCAGTGCAGCTTACACTTTGGTTTTTAATATTTTCGGTCAGTCAATATTTCTTTGTATTACCTGTTGTTCTCTTTCATCCTGGAAGAGTTCACCGATATATTCATTCCATTGCTGAAGTATTTTTTCTTTCTCTAATATCATTGCTCTGTCCTTAGATTTTATACAGCCTGTTGATGAGCATGTCTTTTGTCCTATTAGTTCTCTTATTTTTTTTTGCATATCTCCTTTGACATTTTAAATAAAAAAAAAGCTTTTAACCACATACTTGTAAAATCGATCTTAACCCCAGTACGATGGCTAAATCAGATTATCTTTTTATTTTTGGAAGTAGTAAAGAAACATAACTGATGTAATGAAATAACCTGCCACCCCCATGAGTGGCGACACTATAGGTTGTAATCACCTATAAGTATCCATGAGGTCAGCAGATAAGAGAATCGAGATGGGATTTGCAAGACTAGCAGCCTTCCAATAGCAGCACACTCATAACTATTACTTCCTTGCTTGGTGTACTGGTTTCTACAATAAACCTGTTACTATTTATCCACCGTGTTTGTCCATTCCATATTTCTATTAGCATGGAATATAAAAATAACCTAATTAACAAGTTTGTATAAATGGATGAAAAACAAGTAATAAAAACAAGGGATAATAAAAGAACAACAAAAGACAGGAAGCTGTGGAGAGTTATGATTGCCTCTGTCATGTGAGAACATAGTACACATAGAGAAAGATTAAGTAAACCAGAGAGTTAGGTTTATGGCCACAACACCAAAGTTAAGCAACATCAAGTCTGCTCAGTACCTTGATGAGTGACTGCTTGGGAATAATGGTGCTGTAAGCTTGGATGTGTGGGTGGTGTAGTGGATAATGGCTCAGAATTGGAAATTGGAGAAGCTGAGTTCAAAATTCCATTGGGTTTTATTATATTCACTTATGCAGAAATTCCCTTAAGATATAAATCTGTCTCTTCTCCTCCAAGCTATGGATTAATTAGAAAGACCTGTATCACAAAACCATTATTATCTCTCTGAAAACATGCCATTTAAGAAACAATGATGGAATTTTCATTTTTTAAAAATTACATCCTGTAGATGGCGTCCTCCAGTACAAATGCATTCTTGAAATCTGCTGTTGAGATTCCTCATTAACTGCTGCAACATCCCAGCTGGGATACTGTGAATTTCATCTTGAATTCTGTTTTAACTCATCCAGAGTTCCTGGTCGAGTTGTGAACGCCATCTACAGGACGTAATTTTTAAAAAATGAAAATTCCATCATTGTTTCTTAAATGGCATGTTTTAAGGTTTCAATTACTATGAATAAAATATTTTTCTTCCATCACTCTTGGTTTTATTGGATTGTTAAAAAGTTTCCATTTTTTGGGGGGTCACCCTGTATTTCTTACCTCCTTTCCTCACTTATGTTGCGTTTCACAATACTGCCCAATTTTTGCTGTTATCAATGCATGTTTTTACCAGAGCTCATATTGCAATTTTTATTGTTATTATTGCTTTTCTCTGGCATTCCTTATTACTGGTTCCTATATTCATTTCTATGCTTGGTTGGCTCAGGAGATTTTTGTAGCCTAATATATGTGCTGATTCCTTGAGTTTATGAATTTTCCAATGGTGTTCTATGTCTATGATCTCAACCTGATCCATATGTCGTCAGCCATGCCTGATTTTTCCACTTCCCTTCGTGTTACAGCTTTCTGGTGTTCTTGAAGCCTTACCTTAAGTAGATGGCCTGTCTCCCCTTTATATTTCTGACATCCGTTAAACACGGCATGTGGAACTAGAACAGTCTACCCCAGTGAGCGAAATGAAGGGTTCAGTTCGACATTCCAACCACCTGAAGAAGGCTGGAGGGTACAACGGCCGAAACGTTGTAATAAATATGGCAACAAAGATGAGGACAATAGTCCGAATAATGTAAATACTGTACATAATACCTCATCTCAAAAATATAGACAGATACTGAAAGGCTGAAACATTGTAATAAATATGGCGACAACGATGAGGACAATAGTCCGAATAATGTAAATAGTGTACATAATACCTTATCTCAGAAATATAGACAGACACCTCAAGACTGTCATTAACCAGGGCAAAAGGCGGCTTGTCAATTTTAACACCTCCAAAACTAAACTTCTCTCCATTAATCATCTGAGAAACCCCTCTTATGTCAATCTTGTACTCTAGCAGCAAATCACCTACCACGAAATTACAACCTTAGCCAAAGACAGATATTCCATGGACAAGATTTCCCATGTCCAATAAATGGATCACATTATCTTGTAGTAGTGGATAGATTTACTAAGTGGCCTGAAATTAGTAAGTGCAAAAAAACCAACTTTCATGTTTACAGTGAATTTTTTAGACAAATTGTTTGCAAGATATATGGCATTCCAGATGCCATAGTCTTGGTTAACTGTACATCATTCTCTGTTTATGAATTTAAAGAATTTTTAAAATGTTCTCAATTGAACATATTGCACTTTTAAGAGAACTTTTGTTGTGGAGTGATTTTGCAGTGGAGGCTTGTATTTGTACTAAATCGGTCCTAAAATAGGTTCGACATACAAAATGTTAGGAACTTGATATAATAGGCATTACACAGAGAAATCTTGTGGTCGCTGATACTCATCAACTGACTGACTGACCGACTCGTGACTCTTACTACTTCTACTTATTATAGGTGGGAGAGTCTATTAACTATAGAATAGGTGTGTTCCACCATAACAACTTTGAAAAAAGCAAGTAATGAAAAAGTGAGCGAAGAAGCACTACAAAAATTCTTAAGAGTATACCAAATAACGCTGAATCCCAATGTACTATCTGGCATATCGCCAGCAGAATTGAATTCCACAAGACAAATTAAATCAGTTTTTGACAAGTTGTTACCATGTCAAAAAAGAATAAGAACAGATACCAAAAAGACACAAAATTTTTCAAAATTGGTGAAAAAGTGTTTTTCTGAGTATATTAAAATAGAAATGAAATGTGGAAAGATGGCATAATAAAGTCATGAAATAGAAAAGTAATATGGTAAAAGGAAAAAAAACGGGAACACAAAAGGCCCTGGAATCAGTTAAAGAAAACATTTGTTGAAGAAAGAGCTTTGAAAAGAAGAACCTATGCAAGAACTGAATGATTTTTTGATGTACCAAAATCCCAAGATTTCATTGCACATACAAGTATGATTACCAGAAAAAGGAAATATACAGAAAAACTAGAGGTTTACCCAAAACGAAAGAAATACAAAGTTCAGTACATTGGTGAACTCACCAGAAAGAGGAGGAGAGTAGGTGGAATACTAAGAAATAAAATATTTACTAGTAAAACAAAAAAGATTTCAAATATGTAGGGGATGTTGTGGAGTGAATAAGACAACCCCAGTAACACAAATGTACTCGGCAAGATGTCGTAAATAAAGAACTCCAAGTGAGTCAGTAGAAGTCTGTTGGAGTCAATGGGAGAGAATCTAATGACATCACAGTGAGTAGCCTAAGCAAGGCATAATATTATAACTGCTAGGAGTGAGTTATAACATATATATACATGCAACCATTTATGAGAAGTAAGTGAACATATATATATATATATATATATATATATATATATAATATTACACATTGAGTGCTGGTGTTAATAAAATAGTGCTCAATGTAAAATAACAGAGCTATAAATTATATATTAATAATAAATATACATTTTTCCCTCAGCAGTAGTTTCATGCACAATGCAAGGTTTAGATGCTAAGTTGCAACTCTGACTCAGTCGTAATTCAACACCTGAAGATTGTGTTATGCATTCAACTCAGTTATGCTACTGGTGAGCCAAAAAAAGTGTACATTTATTATTATATATATAATGAATATATATATATATATATATATATATATATATATATAATAATATATATTTAAATGGCAGACAACAAACAAATGCAAAATGTTTATAAAATCTAACATGTTTCACTTTTATTAAAACTTCATCAGAATAAGATATGGAGAAAAAAGAAAACTTCAGGCATTTTTATTTTTGTGTTTCTTATTTTTCATTAGTTAAGCAAAGGCTTCCTGTGTACTCAAATGACATAGCAGAATTTATTTATTTCTCCATATCTCATTCTCTGATGAAGTTTTAATAAAAGTGAAACATGTTAGATTTCATAAATACTTCATATTTGTTCCCTTTATTTTATATATATATATATATATATATATATATATATATATATATATGTTGCGGACATGAGACATAACCTGAACGAGCACAACTGGTCACAAGTTGCCTTGTCTCCGTCAAAAAAGAGCCCGTATTTGCTTAGCATGTAAAGCTACTGCAGTTGAAATGAGGGAGAAAAAAGCACTTACCGCTCTGCCGTAATCCATCCTTGGCCAGATAATGTAAAAGAATGAGGGGGGACTTGCATTGCATTTTTATACAATAAAGATGCAATGCATTATGGGACAGGGACGCAATGAATTATGGGATCACATGAAGATGCAAGGGATTATGGGTATATGGACAAATATAAAAGCAACTACTTTTTCCCAGTGCGGGGAGTTCTTCGAGTGACGTTCATGGTTGGCGGCAAGAACAGTCTGTTAGTGCGATTTTGAGACAGAACTCAAGAAGGAATGACTCAAGGTTGAAATACCAGCTGGGAGAGCTTGAATTTACTCGCTGGTTGCTGTGTTCTTTATTTGCCACACACACATATATATATATATATATATATATATATATATATATATATATATATATATATTTATATGATTCTCTGATTGAAGCTTCAGTAAAAACTGGAAAAGAAAAAAAATGTATGTTTATTATTAATACAAATATATTAAATAATATAGACAAGTTATGTCTGTTTATTTTAAACAAGTTCCTTTCATATTGCCTAATAAGCTGAATAACATTATCATTGAAAGACAAAAGGTCTTTTTATATTGATAAATGTTTAAATCCAATCTAAGCTTTTGGCTTACATAAGATTGGATTTAAACATGTATCAATATGGTGATTTCCTTTCATCTTTCAATGATAATGTTATTAAGCTTATTAGGCAATATGAAAGGAACTTAAAATAAATAGATAAAACTTGTCTATATTATTTAATGAAACATGCATCAATGAAAAATTGCTGCCTAAATATATATATATATATATATATATATAAAGACAAAAGAAAACTTTATCTTATCAGACATGTTTCATCTTCTGAAGAACTTTATCAAGATAAATACAAGAGGACAAAATGTGTCAGCTAAAGTGTTCAAAAGTTCTTGACTCAATCTAATTTGCAAAATGTTCAAACACTGGAATTTTTGTGAGAGGAAATGCTGTCTTAGTTGGACTGAGAACATTCCAGAACACCCCTATGCATGTAAAGCGTCAAGCAGAAGAAATGAAACACCAAGACAAAACAATAAATTTGCTTAATTTTTACTAAGTTTTAAATATTAAAAAAGGATTTTTGCAGGTATTATCTCTAGTCATTCAAGAAGACAGAAGATGGCGATAATGCCACTATCACACAAAGGGGTTACTGAGAGTGAAAGAGAATGAGAAGACTTTAGTGAGGAGAAAGAACAATAAAAGAACTGGATTCAGGAAGACAGAAGCTGGCAATTGGCATTGTATTTAAATTTTCAAAGATAGCAGTGGCAGGGAAGCAAAAACCAGGAAGAAACTTCTGAAGTGTGAGAAAGACAAACTCTTAGAATAATACTTATAGTTAAATCTAGTTATTTCAACAGAAGCCAGAAGAGAATTCTACAGGCAAGAAAAAAAATTATTTGAATACAACATATGGTTACATCTAGTTTTCAACAGTAGGACATAGTTGGCACTCTAGAGACATGCAGTTGAGGCACTGAGGAGAGAAGGTCATTAGAACAACTGCCATGAAAATATTTGTAGAAAAGACAGAGGGAGGCCATGTCAAATCAGTGAGAAACTGACTGAAGTTGAGATGCCAGGTCAGGATGGATTACATCACAGACCCTTCCTTGGGTTTTGGCAAGAATCTCCAGATATATAGCTGGAGCATCAGACCAGATATGGCGGCAATGTTCAATGTACAGACAAATGGTTAATTTATAAATGTGTAAGATAATCTTAATTTAGGATTATGTTGATCTTGGTGCCAAATGGCTTCTAACATTTACATAACTTATTTTTTAGTACCATGATGCACTCAGGTATGTATCTCTTCCTGCATTGTCTTCTCGTGGATACAAGTTACATTGCTGCCTCAAATGAACACAGATACAAATACAGAAAGGACATTGTCAAATATTTACAGCTTCTTAAGGCCAAAAATTAAGGAAAAAGATGTTTTCTTTACCTAGGTGACTAATTTCTTTTGCTTGTCATTGTGCATATGAAAAGAGGAAAATATGGAAGACTTTAGAAATATAATTACATCAATAAGTCTTTAGCCTAATATAGAAATAAAGTATTTATTTAATCAAAGAATTATTTTTAGCATAGCTTTTATTGTCTATGAACTTTCAGTGGTTAATATTAATTGCATAGACAGAACATTAAACAATTAAATTTTCTGAAAAAAAGTTCAGCTATATTATGCTACACACGTATGAATCCACCCTCATAAATATAAAATGTGTATGACAAACAGACTGGGATAGATATCTAACAATAGACTGAGAGATACGTAATGATAGACTGAGAGAAGTAGATATGTAATGATAGAGATACATAATGCTAGACTGGGATAGGTAGACGTGCAAGGATAGACTGGGATAGGTAGACATGCAAGGATAGACTGGGATAGGTAGACATGCAAGGATAGACTGGGATAGGTAGACATGTAAGGATAGACTGGGATAGGTAGACATGTGGCGATAGACTGGAGGAGATGAAGTGAGATCAAATACAGATTGAAATCCAACAGAATGATAGGATAAAGAACAAATAAGAAACGTTTATCAATCTAACATTTTTCACTTTTATTAAAGCTTCATCAGCCATTGACATATGGAGAAAAAAGAAATTCTGGTATCTTTATTTTTGTTCTATTTGATTTTAATTGGTTAATCAGGCTTCACATGTATTTGATTTGCTAAGCATTGTTACTATAATAATTTATGGTGTTCTGAACTTAAGGAGAAGCAACGTGTCCTTTTGAAACTCATAAAAATTAACGGATTCCAAGCCTAACTGAAAATATATAAATATTATTAAACATGGCAGGTCAGTTTTCTGTTGTTAACAATGGATACTATCTTATGCTGCCTGTCTCGACAGAGAATCAATAAATCTTCCTTTATTACCTCACACCAAAATCTAACTTATGCCTCCTTGAATGTCTTTTGGGTATCAAGCTCACACCAGACCTCAAATGGGTCTCATTTATATGATCCATTGCTAAACATACTGGAAAAATGGTCAGTTCCTCGTACCACTCCAGAAGGTATCTGACTCATTCTACCATGCTCTATTTGAGTCAGATCAAACTAAAAATGGAACATTGCTGTCATATACAGACTAAAGCTTTAATAATCCTCACTTTTCAGCCTTGACAAAGTCCAAATTATACAGCCTTGTGGGTAATTAATTCTTTTCTAACCGACACCCACTTTCCAACAGACAAATCATTACAAGCCTGTCACTACTGTATCACATATTTTTAAACAGTCTTCATTCTCTAGTGTCACCAATTCTGACTTTCACAGCTAGGACTTGCCATGCCACATGTATAAGATCATCTTCATTCCATTCATATTCCATTTGTGAGGAAGAAGTTTCACTAAGCTTCTTTTCCAAGAACTGTTATTTTGTGGAACAGACTTCCAAGACGATGCTTGTCTAATTCCTATGATTATAACCTCTTTAAGATGAAGGTCAACAATCCTCATTTTATATGCAATATCCCTTCTAGACGCGGGTGATCACAGATCTCCACAACTTCCTGTCTTTTGTAGCCCTTAGTAAATTTTGTCTTTTTACTATATCTCCCAGTTGCTATTTCTGCCAACCATTTATACAAGCTCATTAGGTAGGTTATATACTGGTTTCTTTTGTGTCTCTCACCTTCTTGTGTGTATCAAATTTTCCAGACCCTCTTTCCTCATGTGCCCTACAAATTTCAATTGTCTCTTTCTATCCTACATATCCCATTAATATGTACTGCTTGCTTTCTCTTCTTAAATTCTAGCGACAACCCTATTATGCAGCCCTCTAACTTTAGTTACACTTGGTGCTTGTATCGGGTAAAAGATAGTATTTAAAAAAAATGATTAGTTATACTGATGCTTTTATCAACCAGGTTTTGTTGTGTCAGATGCTAAAGCAAAAAATGGCAGTTACAAATTTTTAAATTTCTTACAAACACAAGATGTGACAGATTTGGGAATGATAAAAACATACCCCAACATCATCAGTCTTATGACTGGGTGTGATTTTGGGGTCACTGCACATCTGAGCACCTGACCAGCTTTGTCTATATATGTCTCAGTTGTGTGCCTCTGTCTAAGTCTCTGTGAATGATCATCTAGTCTACTCAGTGATGTCAACAGATCATTTTTCTTTTCTTTTGTCTGTTTTAAGGTGACCCTTTATAGAACGGCAGTGGAAAGATTGTTGGTACTTATGACATGTCTGTAACATTTCAAATTCCTCTTCTTGACGGTGGTTATGAGGTCTTCAAATGGGCTTGTTTCTTGCCTGATGGTCTCTCACACTGCATCATTTGGGATGCGATCGACACAGCAGATGCTTAGAATGGTTCTGTAGCATCTCATTCCAAATGTTTGGATTGGTTGTTGTAGCTCTACTGTTAATTCCAAGATTCACAGTCATACAGTAAGAATGTGAAAGTCAATGCATGCATCAGTCTGGTGTTTGATTTAAGGCAGATGTTCTTGTCTTCCCAGAGGGTTCTGAGTTTTGCAACAGCTGCCATTGTTATTCTTGGTCTTGAAGTTATTTCTATTCTGGAGCCCACCTGTGGGATTTAAGAAAACATGGCTATCTTTCTTGGCTCTGCAAGACAGTGTTCAAATTAACAGCATGTGCAAAAAAATAAAATTGATTTCTTTAATTTTTCATTAATTTTTTTTTTTGTTTATCTCAAAGAATAAAGCGTGTTTCTCTATGATTGTTTTAACAGGAATATTAAATTTCGTATATTTTCAAAGTTTCAGAATAAAAGAAATTATTTTCAAGATCTGTTTGTACAATTGAATGCATTCTTTGAAATGCTGATAGTGTTACCACCATGTTTCGGCCAACCCTTTCTCCAGTTATCATCAGAGTAAAAGAAAGAGGATTCTTATTTCTTTTCTCTTACAAAACATACTCTTTCATTATGAATTTAAATGCCTGAAGAAGGCAGCAGAATAGTGCTGCCGAAATGCTGTGGTAACAGCAGTGCAATGAGTGAGTTCAGTTATCAGAACAAGACTTGGAATATTAATGACATTTCTAAGAGCTATAAAAGAAAATTCTTTTTCGTTCCTTTTTATTTGTTGTTTCACCAGTGTCAGCATGCTACTATTGAAGGCTTTCTCTCCAACATTTCCAAACAGCCATCCATCTTGTACTGTTGTTTTAAACCATGAGTCAATACAAATATAGACACACACACACACACACACACACATATATATATATATATATATATATATATATATATATATAAAATATATATATATATAAATAATGATATATTCCATGCTCATAATGGAATATTAGTGTTTAAAAAAATTATTATATCCTTATTCTATCTTGGAAATTGAGTTCTACCTGGATTCTATCCTCTTGAAATTTTTTATATAAATAATATATATATATATATATATATATATATATATGTGTGTATGTATATTTACCATATATATATATCTATCTATATATATGTAAGCAAATATATGGATATAGATCTGACAGTATGAAGAAAAATATACAGAAAAAACAAACAAAAATCCTAATATGCAATTATGCTGCTTTAATGTTAATATAATGTCAATGTCGGACGTTTCGGTCTAGTAGACCATCTTCAGGACATATTCATAAAACATAATTAACATTAGACTATACTCAATTCAACATGAAAAGACAATGGACATAAGAGTAAGACTAATGAAACATACAACTGAAATTTTTTTATAAGACCAGCGTTCATTTCAATATTATCACGTCGGCCCTATTTTATTAAGCGATGTTGTGAAAACGTATTCCTAAAATAGAGTATTTTGAATGAAAAATGAAAAGAATTTTATTTTAATCTAAAACTTATATGTACGTTTGTCGAACATTAATCTTGCTAGAAAAGGGGCAATATTAAAGAAACCAGGTCTGGTATTCACTGTGCATGAGATAGATATTATGCCTGCCTCATAAATCTGCCTAAGATTTCAGTTGTCTGTTTTGATTAGTCTTACTCTTATGTCCATCGTCTTTTCATGTTGAATTAAATATAGTCTAATGTTAATTATGTTTTATGAATATGTCCTGAAGATGGTCTACTAGACCGAAACATCCGACGTTGACATTATATTAACATTAAAACAGCATAATTGCATATTAGGATTTTTGTTTGTTTTTTCCATATATTTTTCTTCATATATATATATATATATATATATGCACCCTTACCAAACATGCTTCACACACAAATCTACACACACATTAATATGCATAAACAGATATATATATATACTGGCCAGACACAAAGCTTTAGTTTCCAGAGCACTTTGACATAGTGTAATGGTTTGCAAGGTTGCCTCACTACATCAATTTCAACTGAGTAGTGAATTCAATCCCCACACTTTTGGCCTTGTGCCACATCTAAGCTAGAATTCAAAAATCATTTAGGGCAGCTTGACGTGGTGTAATGTTTAACAAGTTTGTCTCACTCGACCAATTACGACCAAGTAGTGAGTTCGATCCTCACTAGATGCCTCAAAGTTTTGGCCTTTTTCCACATCTAAACTATGTCTAGAAAATCATCTAGGCCACCTGAATGTGGTGTAACGGTTAGCAAGCTGAGTAGAGTGTTTCATCCTCACTGGGTGCTCCACACTTTTAGCCCTTTGTCACATCTAAGCTACACTTAGAAAATCACCATTGAGTGTAAATAAAAAACATTACTGAAATTATTTTCCAAGATAGACATGGTTTCTTATAAGAAAATTAATTTGTTAATTAAAATATTGAGTAAAGAAAGTAAAAATAAAAAATATTAATCAGTAATTCACCATTAATCTTTGAGTCCTGACCAACACTTTACCCCAGTGGTAGGGAAAAATCATCTAGTCCCCAGTCACCGGTTGAACAATGGTAGAGAAAAATGACTTAATGCCCAGCTACCAGTTGAATGGTGGTTTAAGGGTGTTAGCACGTATCCATTACTCCATCATGCTTGGTGGAGTAATAGATAGTGGCTCGGATTGGGGAATCAAAGAGCTGAGTTCAAATTCCAGTCAAATCCATTACATTCACTTACGTGCTAATACCCTTGGGAAAGGTATGAATCCTCTTCTCCCCCCAGCTATGGGTAAATAGCAGAACAGACTGGGTTCTTTCGCCTTGGATGGCAACTGTTCTACCGCAGAAAGAAATGGCAACCGACTATGGTGAAAAAAACCTGCCTCATCAGTCATTTATCTAATGATACATGATCACCTAAGTGTGTATCACTCATGGTACATAACTAACTGATGCTATATATGACATCTGCATGAAAGTCTACAGCTGATGAACCTAATGAAGGACATGACTCACAATGGGCTCATACAATATAGCCAAAAGAACATTTGTGGTTTTCAAGATCCCTCAATGATTTTCAGCACAATTGTGGTGTAACAATATAGACACCTACATAGAAAAGGAAAAGGTTTTTTATTTTGATCTCTGTTTCTGTTTGATAGACCGTCAGATGGTTCTTTTGAAGTTTGGTTTTCTAAGCAGCATCCATTTTAACTGAGAGGGAATGAGAAATAAAGGGATTTATGGGGATCAAGTGGCAACAAAACTGGAAATAGTGTATATCCATGTGTTGGTCTATGATAACAGTTCTACTTGGGATTGGGGAGAGATCTGGTCTGCCCTTGGTGGGAGATGAGTGTGCCTGCCATGTGATTCCAAAGCCTCTATTTTGTATTGACATGTCCTGGGTATGACGAGAAACTATATCCAGTAACAAGGACTCTGATCAGGAGATTGGTGGTTTTGAGGAGTATGGAACCACCTCTTAATTGTTGTTATTGTCGTTTCCAAGTCCACCCTGACCAAGGAGTGGTAGCACCTGTTAGGGTCCCAGCTATGGGCATATAGTGAACCCTCAAACAAAAACAAAACACTATGAAAGTATATAAATACATATTTATAGTAAAAAATACCAACAATACATATTTCTATTCTTTAATATCATTTTAAATTTAATATTTTAGTGAAATATGTGTGATAATATAGACACCTACATAGGAAAGGAAGAGATGCTTTTATCTCGATCTCAGGTGTTCCTGTTTGATAGACGAGCAGATGGTCTCTTTTGAAGTTTGATCTTCTAAGCAGCATCCACTTTAACCAAACTCCCATTAGTATTAGAAAGAGCTATAATAGTGGTCTTGAAAATTTATCATTTCCTGAAAGAACTGTTTTAATCCTTTGAGCCTTGACCACTACTTTACCGGTAGTAGAGAAAAATGACTTTAATATAAAGGGATTTATGGAGGTCAAGTAGCAACCAAACCAGAAATATGGTACGTCCAGGTGCTGGTCTATATAAACAGTCATTCTTGAGTTAGGGAGAGAGTTCTGATTTGCTCTTAGCAGGAGATGTGTTGTGTCCATCGAATGGTTCCAAAGCTTCCATTTTATATTGCCAGTCACCACGTCAGTATGAGTACATGGGCCATAAGTTTGTAGTGGGAAGAGCTGACATAGCAAAAGTTGTCCCAAGTATCACTTACCTCCCCACTAGGATGAGCAGGTGAAACCCTGAATAAAACATCTACATATAATATGAAAAACAGGGTTTTTATTCTTATTTCAACTTTCATCATGTTACCTTGTGAGCATGCAGCAGGCCCTTTCCCAGTTTTCAGTGCATACTCATAGGATTGAGAATCAAAAAGCAATGTGGCATAATCATTGGCTGGTTAGCAGAAAGCAATGTGGCATAATCATTGGCTGGTTAGCAGAAAGTTTGAAATAGTCATGTTTAAATATTACAGTATTAATGTTATTTGTATTTAATAGGAAAATTAAAAGGAAGGTTAAAACAAAATTTTAAAAATTGGGGTTCTAGAAAGAGCCATGATTCCTAAAACAAACTTAACTTTTGCATTTAACTAATTTAGATTTTTTTGTGGGAATTTTCAGCACTAAAAATAAATTCAGAACCCTAAGTATGAAATATAGAGGTCTAAATCATGATTTTCCAATAAATGCAAGGAAAGTTATGTCAAAAGATCATAATTAGTATACTGGCATATGGTACCAAAAGTGGGAAATGATCTATTTAATGTATGAAGGAAGTTGAGTGTTAAAACATACTCAAGTCCTCAATATTTTCCTAAGAACGATTTTCTTAAGTTTTGCAGATTTAAATTGCAATATTTGGGAATTTACATTAAAAAGGAGAAAAAAATTTGTCTTTTGCATTTATTCAAAACTGAAGATCAGAGATGAAAAAAAAAATCAAGCACAATATGGCAGAAAAATTGTGTTAATTTATCTGAATTTTGTGTTGTGGGATCCCAGAATACATTTGATAGAGGTAATTTTTAAAAAAAGATTCAAATTAAACCTGTCACTTATAACATTTATTTCAACAAAATTCCAATGACTTTTTCTATCAAAAAGTGGCAGAAAAAGCAACAATTTCAAACTGATCATCTAAAAATAAATTGTTAAACATTTGTGAGTTTTGATTAACTAAGGCAACTTGTTGCAAGAAATGTTTGGTATGGCTGTATTGCCACCAGTACAATGCTATAACAGACAATGGATGGCTGATTTTGAGAACTGCAAACATTATTAGTGACAGAAGATTGAGAGTGAACATGGCAAGATTGTGAGAAATGATGTCAGAGGAGAGAAAATAAAGATGTTTTGGGTAGATGGGAAATTAGTTGGCAGATTCCTTGACAAAAAGAGGTGATTCTACACTTAAATTCTTAGAAGTACTTGGTACATCTCAACTTTAAGAAAAAGTGTACTAAATGAAGGGAGATGCAATGTGGATTATCAGTTACCTCCCTTGAACTGTTTCTATAAAAGGAACTCTTCAGTGAAGACAAATGCTCAGGTTGTTTAATGTTTATCATCTAAGGAAGTTAACACAAATGATCATAACTTGACAAAAGAATGCAGAACTGCTGTGTAATATCAATCTTCTTATATGGCACTTAATGTGAACAGTTTCATCACAGATAAATGGAAACTTTAGTCAAGAGAGATTTGGTTCTACAGAAGGATTCTGAGAATACTATGGATAGAATATGTGAGCAAAAAAAGATGTTTTAAGGAAAATGGGAACAAAAAGGACTAACTACTATCAGGAAGAGATGGTTGAAATATCGGAAACACATAATGAGGAAAGAGGGCTTGGAGAATATGAAACTCAGTGTTATAAAGTTTGTATCACACTTGTAGTTCTGGTTAATAATGCTGTAAGGAAACAGTGCAACAAAAGATTTAATGAAGGACAATTTTAATCACATGAGAGATATGGATTGATAATACCGTAGTAAGGAATACCATAGCTCAGTACGGCAATGTGTATGACGTGAATACTATGCCTTGTAACAACCATTCCTCTGAGAAGACATTCTACTCATAGAAGATGGATGAGTCCATGGTCAACAATTAGGGTAGAGACGGTCGGTCACCTTTCTACATGACACAGGATACACTGAAGGCGAGAGGGACAGAGGAAACAGTGCATAACTTACATAACAAGCTTGTGTAAATGGATGGCGGAACGGGGAGTAGGAGAGACAATAAAGAAACCAACTTTGCTTAGAGTTACAAGGGATAGGAAGTTGTGGAAAACCATATCTTGAAGGGACACAGAACATAAAAGAAGATATCATGAAATGCAAGCACTTATTGCATATAAATATGTGTTAAGGCATTCATGACGTCACCCACAAAGATTTTTGCTTGCATGTCTACTTCTCTCAATTCCTGTAAATTTTGGATGGGTGCTTTTTTTTTCCTTTTTGCTTTATATTTGGGTATATCAAAAGTATTTTTACTTTCTGCAGACCTTTTCTCCAAATAATAATTTAACTAGGCACCTATAGACTATAACTTCGTTATATTGATGTAGATAGACGTCTATAGACTATAAGTTCGTTATATTGATGTAGATAGACGTCTATAGACTATAAGTTCGTTATATTGATGTAGATAGACGTCTATAGACTATAACTTCGTTATATTGATGTAGATAGACGTCTATAGACTATAAGTTCATTATATTGATGTAGATAGACGTCTATAGACTATAAGTTCGTTATATTGATCTAGATATGCATCTATAGAATATAACTTCATTATATTATGATCAATAATTGTAATAATCCAACAACTGACATAACACTTGCAATATCTGACAACACTTCCATAAGAGAGCAATTTCCAGAAAAGAAACAGTTTAACAATCTTCAGCAATATATTGACAGTATATATATATCTAAAAGTTATGTATTATAAAAATGAGTCTTTATGGAAAACAATTGTATAAGTCTTATTTCATTCATATTGGCATTATTTGTTTTACTTTTCCATATTGTTTACCAGTGCAAACATATTTCAAGACAAGCAATATTTTTACACAGATTTTTTTTTTTTTAATACTTCTATGTATTTCTTTTATATATATCTTGAAGAAAACAGACACACTGCAAAATATTTCTAAACATTTATAAAGACAGTCATTTTCTTTTCTGGAAATCACACACTTCTGGAAGTATAGTACTAGTAGTAATAAATCATTATCAATATTATTCAGTTTTAATTTTGTGTTTCAAACCTAATGGCATATACAAGTATTGAAAATCTAACAATTTTTAGGCATTATTTTAAATTAGACCTCAAATAATAATAATATTCTTACATATACCATTATTAGCACTATTGTACTTTTTGTTCAGATGTTATAAGGGTAAATATAAACATTGAGGTTTTGGCAATTTTGGGACATTATTTTAAATTGGACCTCAAATATTCTGAAGCTTCTCACAGAATTCAGAAGGAGAAACAAAATGGAACAATAACTGAATGTACAGACAAGAATTGGCTTAAACATCTTAAAAGAACTGACCTGGCCCTTGAAATAGAGCCTAAAAATGGACAGCCATCAGTTGTTGATTATGAAGTAAAAATATTTAGAAGGTGCATCAAAAATACTTTTACCAACTTTGGGGTCTGGTTCCTCACGGTAAAACAAGGAGAAATGTTCATATAAACATGTCTGCAAATTCTTTGTTTTTGAGTTATTAAGTTTAAAGAAAGTCTATGGTAGATGGTGCTGTGTTGCCATGTAGACTGGGTTACATTTGTCATTCATGTACATTTTTGGCTAGTCTGTCTTCCACGTTTAATGTATGTAGTAGTGAGTTAGCTGAGAAGTGTTATGTTTATTTTTGGATTGTATCTTGGGTTGTACATACATTTAACTGCATATACCATAAAGTTTAAATTTAATAACTCAAAACTGAAGAATATGTGGACATATATTTATGTGGACTTTTGTCCTTGTTTTGGTGTAAGGAACTTAAGCATAAAGTTTGTAGATGTATTTTTGATACACACTGTATATATTATTAGTACTGAGAAATTTTCATAAGAGCTTTCATTGAAAGTTTCCATCTGTAGAACATTTATATAAATTTGAAAATGCATAGAGTAGAACTCAAGGTCTTAAAAATACTTTCGGTTTGCCCCAATATTAACTCCTGGGCAACTTTTTGTATCATAACTCTCCCTCACCTTGCTATAACAAGCAAATCTAAGCCTACCTGAACTTTTGATGAAACTCTTTATCTTTTCCTCTCCTGATCATACCAATTCCTTACCATGTCACCTCCCACCATTTTTACCTACTGAATGAATTTTCTTATTTTCACCATGCCTTTTCAGTTCCACAAAGATTTGTTTTGAATTTGTCAACTTTTTTTCTGATTATTAATAATTCAATTTTGATACAATGAATTTGAATTGAGCTTTGGATCAAAGCAAACATAATCCTTTATTTTTTTTTGTTGGCCCAAAATAAAAAATTGTGGATAATTTTCACACATGCACACACACACACATATATATATATATATATATATATATATAAGAAAAACAATAAATAGTGGTGGAAACAATGGACAAATTGTCAAAGCCTAAAATACTTATCCAGATACAATCTCCAGTAAAAGTGGTAAGACTGAAAAAAGAAAGAGAAAAAAAAGCGTAAAAGCAAACTTATCTATTCAATAAAGTGCTCGAAACCCAAATTGCCTAGACCAAGCAAAAAACGCTTACTAATATTGACTCCCTATGAAAGAATGGCTCTTGCAATAATTCAAGTTTCATGCTCATGCAATCTTCAGTCAACTTGAACAAAAATAGAAGAAAGGAGGGGTGGGCTTTATATAACCCATGAATCACCCTAAAGCATCATGGGGTGTGGGGAAAGAAGAGATTTTCATTAGAAATAATTTTATTAAAAAACCTGTGGATCACCACACCTACACAGGGGAAAAAGAAAATAGACAAAGAAAAAAATCCTGTGGGTGGGTTAAACTACTAATTATTGTACTGTAGGATTGGGTTCAGTTGGAAAACACACACACACACACATATTGTTATACCATACCTATGGACAATAATGGGTGTGTCCCAATTCCTATAAATACAGTGGTATATACTGTATGTTGTCTTCCACTTGCAATTCACCTTGATCCTCTTCTAGCTCACCACGAGCAGTTGATTACTTATTACACACTGCTGGCAAATCTTGTATGTTGTTTCTGTTATAAATATTATTGTTCCATTTCCAACCTTCATTTTGGTTATTCTTATTCAGTAACCTTTTCCTAAGTTACAACATATATATATATATATATATATATATATAGGAACCCAACAAAAGAATAGGATAAGGAACAAGTAGGTAACAGGTTTTAATATAATGTTTCACTTTATTAAAGCATCATCAGAGTTCAAAATAGAAAATTTTATAATAAAAATTTAATAAAGTGAGACATGTTAGATTAAGATTGGTTTCCTACTTGTTCTTTATCTTATCATATCTATAAATATATACAAGAGAGAGAGAGAGCAATAAATAGATATATAGATAATGTGGACATGTGAATTTGTGGTAACTATCAGTCTCTGCCCTCAATCTTCAGACCATGAAAATTGCTTGAAGCTTGAAACTAACATATTATAGATCATATATATATCATTTGATCCCATGCAAGCCAGAGATGCCACTAGCATGCAAGGTTGTTACAGGAAATGAAAAGTGAGAAAAAAGACTGAGAATAGGGAGAATTGAGGAAAGGACAAAAGCTGAATGGGATACAAAAAGATAGAAGATGGTGATTGATGTTAAATTTTTGAAGATTATAGTTATCAGGGAAGCAAGTAAACAGAAGGGAGTTCCACAGGCAGGAAGTGCAAGAAAAAATAAAACTGTTGGAGTAGAAGTGGTGTTTGAATTTAGCTATTCAACAATAATCAAGGTGGGACCTAGATGCCAATCTAGTAACTCACTTAAATTCATATGTAAAGGGTGATTGAAAAAAAAATTCTCCATTTTAAAATACTTATAATTTATTTATTAACATTTTTACAAGAAATGGATATGCGAGGAAAGCGTTTATCATGAGATTTTATTTAAAATTTGATATGCACACAAGATTTTGAGACCATCATCTCAAGCTGCCCAGGAAGTATGCCAACTTATTTTACCAGGAACACTTGTGGTATGGACGATATAACATTTTGTATTCACCCTTGAAGTTCTTCCAAAGTCTTGGTTTGGTAGAGTAGATTTGCTCCTTAAATCAACCCAGAGTCAAAAAGTCAGCAAGTGTTAAGTCAGGACTCCTGGCTGGCCACTCATACATAATAAATATATATATATATATATATATATATATATATATATATATATATATATATATATATATATATAATATTATTTTTATTAAATACAATTTTATGTAACGCTCTTTTTATAATAAAAGTATTTAAGTAAACAGCTCTGTTTATAATAAACAGTATTAAATAAAAGAAAATTTAAAAAATACTTGTATTTATAAAAAAACGTTAAACATAAAAATTGTCTTTAATAAATAAATTGTATTTATCCATTTATATATATATATATATATATATATATATATATATATGTTAGTGAATTTTTGGATCTTATAAACCTAATGTCTTAGTAACCGTTTTTTATCTAATGTCTCATTTACATTTTTTTTTTTTTGCACATTGTTTTTGTTTTTGCCGATTACACAGTATAGTAGGGTCAGTTGGGCACTTTCTGTGAGAAAAAGACCCCCATGATGCAATTCACTCTCTCAGAAATTTGGTAACAGCATGCTGTACTGCTTTGCATTCATGCCAGAAGCTCCAATACAAACATTTCAAAGTTTCTGAGGACAATGCAGAGGATTTGGAAAGGGTTGGATGAATCGAATGGTGATTATGGTGGTGTTTGGAGGGACCAGTAGTGATGGTGATGTTATGCCTCCATTCATCTTCCAATAAGGCCTCAGACTCAATATGGAGGCCTACATCAAGTGGATTGAGGAGTTAGTGCTGCCCTGGGTCAATAGGGTGTCTGCTGGAAGACCCTGTGTCAGGCAATAGGACACTTCACCATGCCACACAATTCATGGTTGAGTGTTACTGTATGTGTCTGATAAAAACATAAGAGAGGATAAGGAGGCTAGATAGCAAATGACCCTTGACTTGAAGAGTTTAAGATTGTAGTGTTAAGAGAAATATCCATGCAGATGTTTGTTCTATAAAGCAGCAATTTTGGGTAAAAGCTGTCTGAGTGAAATCCCTCTCCTTAAGAATAGAATATGGGATAAATGTGTGTGATTCAACTCTGTGGATGTAACAGGATGAGTCCTAAAAATCCTGAATTGGTGGAACTCATGAGTAGAAGTCATCTGAATATTTGTACTTTTTGAGACCTCCTCATTGGCACAATGTCTAAAACTTTCATAGCTTAACAAAGACAAATGGTTATAATTTCTTCCTTAGAAATGAACACAGATCAATGAAATAAAATCAATTTTCTTTTTACCAATCTGTTCTCCCTAGTTACTGATCACTCCACATTCATAAATTAACATTATAATCTATAAATTAACATTATGATCCATAAATTAACATTATGATCCATAAATTAACATTATGAACTATTTTAAAGTTTGATGTTAAGCCTGGTCAGGACCTAGATGACTGACTGCTTGGGAATATCAGTTACTGTAAGCTTGGGTGTGTGGGTGGTGTAATGAATAATTACTTATAATTGTTAATCAGAGTTCTAATTCTCGTTAGGTTCATTATATTCACTGATGCACAAATACTCTTTGGAAAGGCCTGAACCTGCCAGCTATGGGTTAATTAGTAAGATTTGTGTCATTAAACCATTATTATCTAAAAAAAATTTACAGTCTAAAAATGTTTTCTGACTTTAAATAACCTGCAAAGGGTTAATAAACCATAAAAAATGAATCAACCAAATATTATTCAGACTCACAATTTGATACTTTGTCAAGTATTTTTAGAGCGCTACAGAGAACTGACCATTTTTCCAGCATCTTTAGCAAGGGAGCATATATATGAGTTCCACTTGAGGTCTGAGTTGAGCTCAAGTCCCATTGGGCACTCAAGGTTGTGGAAAAACTGAAAAGACTTACCAGAAATACTACTTAGTTTCAATAAGAAAATGAAAGAAAGATTAGAAGTGCTTACCGTCTCCTGCTAATACCTCCATAAATAATGGACTCTCTTGTTTTGATGTATGGGAAGATGGAAAAGACATATTAAAGATGCCATATTCACAACGTTTTGGCCGTTGTACACTCTGGCCTTTTTTAGGTGATTGCAATTTTGAACTGAACCCTCAAGGACACATGGCCCAGTGGATAAAGACGTTGGTTAGATCCAGTGACTAGACCCAAAGAGTTGTGAGTTCAATACCAGGCCACAGCAGTAGTGAATCAAACTTGGAGGGTTGAGTTAAAGGGAAATAAATGAGACATCCAGAAGAGGCATGGCATGGGGAACTAGAACAATCTACTTCAATGGACGAAATAAAAGGTTCGTTTGAAATTCTGATCACCTGAAGAAGGCCGAAACATACAATGACCAAAACGTTGTGAATCTGGCAATGAAAATGAAGATAATGGTCCAAATAATGTAAATAATAATAATACCTCATCTCGAAGTATATATCTTCGAGATGAGGTATTATGAATATTTACATTATTTGGACCATTATCTTCATTACTTCTTAAAATAATGACCAGCATTAAGCTTAAATATTTAAAGATGGGATAGGGGAATTTTTAAGGATGTTTTATTGTCATAGAAAGTATTTTTAGAGCGGTACAGAGAACTGACCATTTTCCCAGCATCTTTAGCAAGGGAGCACATATGAGTTCCACTTGAGGTCTGGGTTGAGCTCAAATCCCAATGGGCACTCAAGGGTGTGGAAAAACTGAAGACTTACCAGAAATATTACTTAGTTTCCATACAGATGTTTGTTCTATAAAGCAAAAGTTTTATTGTCATAGAAATTGCCATGAGCTTATTCAATCATTAACTTAAGAATTAAGATTCATCAGAAATTTAAAATGGAAAAACTGAAGTTTTCATGGATACTTCTAGTTTTATAAATTGGAAAAACATGAAGTGGTTTATCATGGAAGATGCATTATATATTATAGATACTTCTAGCATATTATAGTTGGCATCCATTTATCTCTCAAGAGTATTACCTTTTTTGCTCAGAATTTCATCATTTAAAATTAAACAATGTCACAGAACTATTTTAAAAATGAAGACCTGAAGAATTCCATTTAAAATAAGTTTCAGGGGTTGATTAATAAAAAATGTAAATTGTTATTTGTTCAAATTCACTGATTATTGATTGATTTTTTTTTTTTTAATTTAAAACATATGCTCATGTATCTAACTTTGATTTGTGAAAATTATTTCCAGTATTTATAAGAACTGTAAAAAGATTTCCTTTGTGTTTGTTAAATACTGTTGTCATTTTGGCAAAAGACGTAACATACCTTCTGAATAACCAGCACAATATGATGGAGATGAATTGCAATTCTTGTCTTTTTGTTATTTTTAGGATCACTATAAGAAAGACGATCTTGCTGGGGAAGGAGACAGCAAAGATTCACCAACTCACAAAGTGAAACCATCTGAAGATACAACAGGATATGGAGCCATTCCAAATGTCAAACCCAATTCAGGTAGAAGTATTTTTCTTTTTATTTTTTTTATTATTTTTAGTCAAGTTCACTCCATGCAAGGCACTAAAGCCACTAAGACACAAAGGGGGTTACTGGATGTAGAAGAATTAGAAAACAGAAACTTTACTAAGAGACAAGCACAAAAGAAGAGTAATCAAGACAGCAGTTGACATTATATTTAAATTTTTGAAGATCAAAGTTGACTGGAAAGCCTGGATCCAGAAGAGAATTCCACAAGCAAGAAGTGTGAGAAAAGAAATGATTAGCATAGAACTTATGGCTATATCTAGCCAGCTCAACTGTAAAATTGAGATCTTACTGCCAAGCTAGTACAGTGCTTAAATTAAAAAAACTCTAGGTACCATAGCAAAGAGCTCATCTGAAAAATTGCAAGAAAGTATTTATAAAAAAAGGTACAGAGATCGAACCTTACAGTGGTGGGAAAATGACTGAAGCTGAGACACTAGATCAGGACTGATAATAATATTACTGATTCTTCTTTGGGTCCTGTCACTGGATCTAACCAACACCAAAGAGTGTGAGTTCAATACCCAGTTAAGGCAGTGGAGAATTTGGAGAGGGGAATTAACAAGAGATAACTGATACATGATATCCATTAAACATGGTACATAGAACTAGAACAGTCTACCCCAGTGAGCAAAATAAAGGGTTCAGTTCGACATTCCAACCACCTGAAGAAGGCCGGAGCGTACTACAGCCGAAACATTGTAATAAATATGGCAACAAAGATGAGGACAATAGTCCGAATAATGTAAATAGTATACTTTTTTTGGACAAAAATATTACCAGCAATAAAAATCTTGTCAGCATTAAATAACCCATTGAGGTTAATATGCCGTAAAACCAAACCAAACCTGTTCTGGAAGCAGCTGCCAAAACCATTTGTGAATTAGTGTGAAGTGGAAGACATGAGTCATTTTTATATGAAACCAAGAGAATTGGAATGATGGCTCAACTCACCAGAAGTTCTTCATTACTTGGTACAACCAGAGAACGACAATGACTCAGTTGTATGCACCAATTGAACAAGAAGGTTAATTCAAATATGATATAAATATTGAAAATAAATTTAAAGATTTAATACAAACATTAAGTTTGTGCAAAAGCTCCCAGCACTCATTTTTTCCCCTATTTTCAAAAACTGAATATACAATAGAAAAATCATATTAAAAAATGCTGGAAATTTTTGCACATAAACAAATACATTATTTAATAATGACCTAAGAACCAGAAGAAGAGATCTTTCTCAAGAAATTTATTTGTTCTGAGTAATATGCTTTGTAAAAGCAAAGCATAGTATTAAGAAACTGAAAAATTTCATTAGAAACAAAGAAAAGAGTAATAAACTGTTATACGACATATGTCCTCCTATATGGCAATGAATGCTGAACAATCTCTTTGAAGATGAAGAGACTTGAAGCAACAGAAATATGGTTCTACAGGAGGATGCTGAGGATAACATGGACTGAACATATGAGCAATGACAAAGTTTTGGAGAAAATGAAAACAAAAAGACTCGTACTTAACATCAGAAAAAAACAGTTGAAATTTCTAGGGCATATAATGAGGAAAGAGGGTTTGGAAAATATGATACACACAGGACAGACTGAAGACAAGTGGGATGAAGGAAAACAATGCATAACATATTTAGCGAGTTTGAGTAAATGGATATTGGAACATGATTTAGGAGAAATAATAAAAAGACAATTTATTAAACTCCTACAAATCACAAAGTTCTAGAGGATTCTGAACATCCAATAATCGTAAGCTAATGACTTTTTTTTATTGTTTTGGTTCCTAGATGATCCAGAATACAATGCAAAGCATGCGAAAAAGATGGAGAAGGAGCTGAAGAAGATGGAGAAGAAAGAAGCCACATCCTCCGGGAAGATTGGCTTTCGTGCAACAGCAAAAGCTGCTTCGTTTGCTTCCAGGCTCTCGCCAAAGACGCAACGAAAGAAGGATAGGCTGTTGAGTGCTACTTCTCAATTGAAGGTTAGTATGGCCTAATGGGTTTGTGAATTTGGTGACATAGCGGTTGTGAGTTCAGTCCCTGGGTCAGGCAGTGTGTACTTGCACCTGGTGGAAACATGTGAGCAATAGTTGAACAGTACTAAATAAAAATAAGAACTCAACAATATCCCTAGACATGAGCAGTGGAATGAGAACTGTCTACCCCCATTGTAAATTAAAAGGGTTCAGTTCAGAATTCCCTATAGGTTACCCAGATTGATATACACCTGAAGAAGGCCAGAGGGTAGAATGGCTGAAACATGATAAGAATAATAATCTGAATGTAAATAATGCAAATAATAACTCCTCATCCCAGAAATTAAGACAAAAGAAGTGCATTCAGATGCACATATAAGCATGGAACCAGACAGACAGTCAGACATACACATATATATATATATATACACACACACACACACACACACACACACACACATATATATATATATATACACACACACACACACATACATATATATATACACACACACACACACACATATATATATATATACATACACACACATATATATATATATACATATACACACACACACACACACACACATATATATATATATACACACACACACACATATACATACACACATACACACACACACACATATATATATATATATATATATATATATATATATATATATATGTACACACACACCACTGGTTTGCCTTTTTAAATGTCTCCTTTTGTCTATTTATATTATAAAAAATAAGGTTGCATGCAAATGATCCAAATACAAATCCTTCTTACTCCTGTTGAAAACACCTCCCTCCCTGAATGACTGTGTCATCAGAGGTGTAACCATACTCAACAAGGTTGGCCAGTTGTGGGTTTATAAGGCTATTTAACCTATAACTGGAGGTTTTGAATTCAGAGTTGTCCTTCTCCTAGACTGGTTGACACCCAAGGGTATAGGTACTAGTCTGTGCTACTATTTTACCCATAGCTGGGGGAAGGGTAAAAGTGATGGATTCATACATTTCCCAAGGGTATTTGCATATAAATGGATGCAATAATCTCTACTAAAGTTTGAACTTAGCTCTCTGATTCCTCAATCTAAGTCATTATCCATTACTCTGCTGTACCTCCATACAAATATTAACAGATACACTTTCAGACCTGCTATTTTATATAAATAGCATTTCTTTGCGACACATACATACACACACACAGATACACACACACGTATATTTATAAGTAGACACTGAAATCAACACTCGGAGATGACTATGTTTCATGCTAAATGTCCTCTTTTATATTTACATACACTCTATCCTTAATATTGAGCACTTTAACCCATAAATATAGCATACATTAAAACTATATATATATATATATATATATATATATATATATATATGCATGCATGCAGCATATCTTCATTCAAGCATTCATTTTAACTTTTAAAATAATTATAACGGAACATGTTTCCTTTAATTTTTCATCTTAGCAATTCACTCCTGAAGATGATCTCAGATGGGATTGAAAGTACTTAAGAAAAGAAAAGAAAAAACTATGGTACCTTCCTTAATGAAATAATATCAACATTAAGAAGTCAGTCAAAGAATTTGAGAGGGTTAAAATAAAAACATATATATAATATATATATATATATATATATATATATATATGGCCACTTGTATTTGAGGATACCTGTCTATTAGGGTGGCTAGACAATCCCTAATGAAGATGCTCAGGTACATTTGTGTTTGTTCAACACCTACAGGGCCAACCTGTGGTTTATACTGCAGCTATGGAGAGAGTGTGTTATCTAGCATGATCAACAATCTGAACAAGGCCAGTACACTCAAACCCTCGGTCATGATGACTTGTGACTTTGTGCTAGCACAGCTATCAACAGGGCTTGGGTCAACTAGTGGTATGGTTTTCAGGCACTTTCCAAAGGTGCTGCACACTGGGATCATCCTCTCCAGACCAATAGCATCAAGAAGTCGTATTCCTGACAAATTAACCGTGGTGAGATTCGAACACAGGTCCCATGATCAGAAAGTGAACAATATAACCATATTTTATATATATATATATATATATATATATATATATATATATATATAGTGTATATTTAGGCAGCAATTTTTCATTGATGCATGTTTCATTAAATAATATAGACAAGTTTTGTCTATTTTAAGTAAGTTCCTTTCAGATTGTCTGATAAGCTTAATAAAATTATCATAAAAACAAAAACTAAAAATTCTTGAAGCTATATACATAACAGTTGAAACCTAACCTGAACAAAACAAACATTCTTAAATGCCTATAATTGATAACAGAAGCCATTGGTTTATACCAACGGCTTCCTATACTTAATACTTCTCATTTACACTCTCATGTGGTCATGTGTGACGTCACAAGCTGCAACACGATTTTCGCTTCTGCATCTCATATACACTAGTTAGTCGTTGCTTTGAAATTTTTCACGCAGCAAAAACGGACTATCATTGTTTCATCCATGTATTGGTTAATATTGAAAAGTAATTGTCATCTTTGATAATGACTTATGTAAGCTGAAAGCTTACATTGGATTTAAACATGTGATTTAAATATGGTGATTTCCTTTCGTCCTTCAATGACAATGTTATCAAGCTTATCAGACAATATGAAAGGAACTTACTTAAAATAAATAGACAAAACTTGTCTATATTATTTAATGAAACATGCATCAATATATATATATATATATATATATATATATATATATATATATATGTATATATATATGATTTATACAAATAAAATTTGTCACTTAACTGTTTTGCAATCATTCAGTCCACTTGTTAGGAGGTTAGCTTGGATGTGCAGGTGGTATAATGAATACTGGCTCGAAATTTGGAATTGTCTCCCCGATTTCCAATTCCAGTTAGGTTTGTTATATTCACTTACATGCAAATACCTTTAGGAAAGGTATGAATTCACCTCATCTCCTCCCAGGTATTGGTTAATTAGTGGAACTTGCATAAGTAAATCATTATCTCCAAAAATTTCTTACAATGCAAAAATATTTTTTGGCTAAAAGCTGATAAGCCATAAAAAAACACAAACCAATCAATAATTCAGCTGTGGAAGACTAAGAGTTTGTTCAGGGTATAACAGAGGGTAGTAGTCAACATAGACATATAGAGAAAACCAACATGTATGTGGAGTCAAGAGAAATAGAATGGTGGGAGAAATATTCCACAAATTGTCTCATTATAGTATTTGACAGTTAGTCTCTACTGCTGCTGGTTTTGTCATTGGCCAAAGGCATTGCTGTTCATGAAAGCACCTTGATCTCACTGCTGATGGCCTGGTTAAGCTTGCCTGCTGTGGGGTCCTTTGCTACTGCCAGCCGAGCCAGAGCTGCCTTTGTCAGTGAAATCAGTGTTGGTTTTATAGTCAGTCAGTGGCTTAGAAACAGCTGCTAGAAAAATTGCGTGGACTGTTTGTGATTAGTCAGAAAAAATGTTTTATGACTCTGGTATTTTTGGACAGTATTCAAGTGAATGCTGGACAAAATCAAGGCTCCTTTTTTTATATTAACTGTGGAGCACTTTCATTTGAATTAAAGAATTAAAGTCCGGACAGGACTCTTGTATATATAATGTAAATGCATTGTAAATGTTTCATTATAGAATGCATTGAAAATCATGGAAAAAATGCATTGTCCGTGGTCAGGAATTAATGCAAGCCTTACAGAGTAAGTCTGTAATATGATGTAAATGCATTGTTGGTGATCTTACTATGGAAATGCATTTAAGATGAGGAAGAAAAGAATTTCAGTACACAAGATTTAATGCAAGTATTGGTGGCAGAATATGGCTACTATATGTATAACGTAAAAGTGTTACTAATGATTTTACTATAGAAATGCATTGAAGATGAGAATTAGTGTTCATGTATTAATGCAAATATTACTGAGAGAATAGGGCTATTACATGTGTAGCATAGATATATTACGAATGATTTTACTCTAGAAATACAGTGAACATCAGGAAGAAAAGGATTTCTATGCTCTAGATTTAATGCAGATATTACTGATGGAAAGGGCTATATATATATATATATAAATATATATAAAAATGTTACAAATATTTTTAGGCTAAAATGTTTTTTATGTGTGTGTATATATATATATATATATATATATATATATATATATATATATATATATATATGGTGCGATGGGTAAATTGTCACCATTTTTATATTTTTAATTTTACACATGTGTGTTGTTTGTTTTTGATTTTGTTGACTACACAGTATAGTTGAGTCAGTTGGACGCCATCTGTGAAGAAAACAGCACCATGTTGGAAATGGAAAGCTGTACTGCTTGGCATTCATGGTGAAAGTTCTAATACAAACATTTCAGAGTGTTTGGGTTTCAATATGAGGACAAGGCATAGATTTCAGAAAATTTGGATGATATATCCAGTCAAAAACATGGTGTTTTGAGTGATCACAGGTGATGTTCTTTGTCTTTCTTGACCTGCCTCAGCAGTTCACAGTAGTTCTTCTGTCAGACTGAATGAGGTTATTAACTGATTCGATCACCTCAGGAGACCTCACATCTGTAGGCCTCCCAGGCCTGTCTTCATCCTCAACACTGCTCCATCCTTCTTTAAACAATTTAGCCCACTTGTAGACACTTTTTTGGCTGAAACATCTGGCACCATACACAGTTGACATTCTCCTATGAATTTCAACTGGTTTGTACCCTTCAGCAACCAAAATCTTGATAACTGACCACTGTTCAATCCTGGAGCATGCTTCTTGGTCAGCCATCTTTTGTTAATTGCCAAAACTCTGTTTTTTTTTTAATCTGCAAAAGAAATTAAATCCATGTGAAAAAGAAGTAAAACAAAAAAAAAGTTTAAAAAGTAAGCTTCTATCTGTATTAGAAGTCCATATACTGAAAAATTCACCTTATTTATTGAATGACCCTCATATAATGTACATTCAGTTAAAATTAAAAATAAAATCATCCTTGATAATGGCCCAAAGAATAACAGAAAGCACTCAGACATTTGGACATTTTCTACATAATTTATATCCAGAAAAGAAGAAAATTATAAGAACAAAAAAAAATTAAATAAAAAAGTTATAGACAGTATTTTGTACATCGTTTTTAACTAAACTTGTATATATATATATATATATATATATATAATGATTGTGTATTTGGACAGCAATCCCTTTTTTATACAAATTTTGTTGAGAATGACTGACAAGGTTCTGCAATTAAGCTTTTTATTTTAATTCTTGAAATACAAAAGAGTAAATTTATTCAATAAAATTGCCATTGGGTTTCAACCACAGCCTCCAGATGACTTTGGAAAATCCTGCAATTCTTCTGGATGAACTCCTTGTTTAAGTTGGTGAATGCTGCCATCATCCTTGCTTTCAGTTCATCTTTGGTATTACAAGAAGTTTTGTTCCAATGTAAATGCCAAGCAGTAAAGCATGCCATTTCCAAATTTCTGGCAGAGGGAACTGCATCATAGTGCTTTTTTTTTCTCGCAGACGGTGCCCAACTGACCCTACCATACTCTGCAGTCAATAAAAAAAAAAATAAAAGAATGGGCATATGTGAATTTAAAAATCTAAAATGGTGATAATTTACCCATCGCAAGCCTGTATATTATGCACTGCTAAGGATTTTACTATAGAAATATGTAAGACATCAGTAGGAGAAGAATGTCAAGATTAATGCAAGTATTACTAATGGAATAGGGTTATTATGTTTGATATAAATGCATTATAATTGATTTTACTCTAGAAATGCATTGGAGATCAGAAAGATAATGATTTCAATGCTCAAAAATGAATGAAAGTGTTACTAACAGGATAGGGTATTACTAATGATTTTACTTTACATTGTACGAAATGTAGTTAATTCCACAGTCATAGTATATCACATTAAGCTTACCTCAATATCTGTCTCTCTCTGAGATGAGGTATTATGATTATTTACATTATTTGGACTGTCATCCTCAAGGACACATGGCCAAGTGGATAAAGGTGTTGGTTAGATCCAATGACTACACACAAAGAGTTGTGAGTTCAATTCCAGGCTACAGCAGTGGTGAACCAAAATAGTTGGCGAGTTGAGTTAAAGGAAAATAAGAGTCATGACACGTGGAACTAGAACAATCTACCATGGTGGATGAAATAAAGGGTTCACTTCGAAATTCCAGTCACCTGAAGAAGGCCAAAGCATACAACAGACGAAATGTTGTGAATATGGCAATGAAGATGATAACAGTCCAAATAATGTAAATAAGCTTACCTCATTATTAAAATACTCATATTCCCTACAAATAACTAAGGTTAGTCTTCATGTTTTTTAAACTTTTTTTTTTTTTTATTAGATAACAGCCCACCAAAACCATTTTATCAACTGTATACAAAATCTTCCTCCTATGTCATTAGTAATCTAACTTTACTGAATATAAAAAATTTAACACCTTTGGCTTTATTTTTTAACTTGCTTGTTTTTTTTTTGTGGAGGGAGTGTTGAAGAGGTTTCAGTTTTTTTCTTATTGAACTTATTCAGGTCGGAATTCTTTGTTCTGTAATTTAACATATTTGTCAAGTTTCCTTTCATTGAAAGCAGTAATTTTTCTGCACCTGTAATCAGCACCCCCAAGAACTCAAGTTGGACAAGAAACTCCAGTCCTACCATCTCCGTCAAACAAATACATTATGGGATATAGGTATCTGCCATTTTCTGAAATATCCCCTGGTTAAACAAGGACACAAAACCAACAATCCATCACATTATTTTACCTTTATTTTATACATTTTTTTTTTTTTTTTTTACCAGCACAATTTAAGTGTCAATGTTCAAATAATGACTTTAAGGGAAACACTTGTATTTTTGGTCCTTTTTATGAAATCTTTGCCACTAAATATCAAATTTTCTTACATGCCAACTTTCTTACATTCCTGAAATTTTCTTCAAATTTTAAGCATTAGAAATGGTGATTCCATCATCAAATTATTAGAATATCTGAAATGCCCTTTTTTCTCCCAGAATTCCACCATTCATCCATGTATCTGAATATTGCTGTCGCTACTGGTCTGGTACCCTTACTCTGTATTTAGAGATTCTAGATAATTTACAAGAAAGAATCTGCAATGGTATTGGTCCTGACCTAGCATTTTGGGTTCACTCAGAGAGGAGTAATGGATAGCAGCTTGGATTGATGAATCGGAGGGTCAAGTTCAAATTCCAGTTGAATCCATTACATTCACTTACGTGCTAATACCCTTAGGAAAGGTATGAATCCTCTTCTTCTCCCCCTAGCTATGGGTAAGTAGCAGAACATACCAGGTTCTATAGCTGTGGATGGCAACTGGTCTACTGCAGAAAGAAATGACAACCTACTACAGGAAAAAAAATCTGCCTTGTCAGTCATGTATCGAAAGATACATGATCGCCTATGCATGTATCACGCATGGCACATAACTAACTGACACTTTCCCATCACCTTAACATTGCTTCCCAAAACCTTTTCTATATGTATTTTCATGGTAATTGTTCTGATGAGCTTTCCTCTTTGGTACCTTGACTTTATGAATTCAAGTGCAGTACTAGATTGGCAACAAGGTCTCATCATTTTACAGTTAAAATGGCTGCTAGATGTAACCATAATTTTTATGTTAACAGTTTCTTCTATCACTCTTCTCATTGTGAAAGAATATGAGAAAAAAAGTAAAACATTATTAAGGAGAGAGGACAATAAAAGAACAGGAATTAAGAAGACAGAAGATACAATTGATATTGCATTTTAGTTTTTGAAGATCAGAGTTGACTGGAAAGCAAGAAGCCAGACAAGAGTTTTACAAGTTAGAAGTGTGAGAAGGAGCATAGAACTTAATTACATCTAGCAATTTCAACTGTAAAATGATGAGACCTATCTGCCAATCTAGTACTTTGCTTAAATCAAAGTATCAAATAAAAAAGCTCATCAGAACAAATGCCATAAAAATATTTATCAGAAAAGCTCCATTATGGCACTGGGAAAGTGATGCCAGGTCAGTAGTAATAATATTGCAGATTCTTCTTTGGATTTTATCAAAAATCTTTAAATACATAGCAAAAGCATTTGAAATATGACAGCAATAGTCAGTGTATGGATGGATGGTAGATTTATAAATATGTAAGGTAAATTCTGTTGAGAAAAATTTTCTAGTACGACCCAGGGAACCAAATTTTCTCACAGCAGACCAAGCAATTGCTTCAATATAATCAATCCACTTCATGTCAGTGGAAAACATTAGCCCAAGAAGGTGGTAGGAATCACTTTTCTGGAGGTTAGAAAAACAAACTATCAAAATAACTCCTGTTACTTTTATTATACTGAAGGTGTAATCATTTTGACTGTGATGACATTTGAACATTGACACTAATTTGCCAACTTATGATTTGGTTGTAAAGTTTAATAAATGTACCTGCAAAAAAAACTGTGTCAAAATGACATTTTTTTTTCTTGCTATTGCAATTTTTATTGATTTAAAAAGCCAAACACATGAAACAGGATTGACACATTCTCTTTTCTCTTGAGAATTGAAAACAAAAGAATTTATTTTATTAGATTGTTTATTTACAAGAATAATTTTATGTTTAAAAGTTTATGAAAATATGTGAATCAACTATAATGTGATATTTATTATTTACCATATTATAAAAAAATAGCTATGAAAGGAATTGGTTTACATATAAATTTATGAAAATGTCCCTGAACTGTAAGAGAAGAAACAGTTAACATAAAACTTGGAGTGACATCTAGCAATTTCATCTGTAAAATGCTGAAACCAATCTTGTCAGATCTGTTAGCTATGTGCCATGTGTGATACACGCTTAGGCGATCATGTATCTTTTGATACATGACAGACAAAGCAGAGTTTTTACTGTAGTAGGTTGCCATTTCTTTCTGAGGTAGACCAGTTGCCATCCAAGGCTACAGAATCCAGTCTGTCCTGCTATTTACCCATAGCTGGGGGGAGAAGATTTATACCTTTTCCAAGGGTATTAGCATCTAAGTGAATTTCAGTCAGTTATGTGCCATGCGGAATACATGCTTAGGCGATCATGTATCTTTCAATACATGACTGATGAGGCAGATTTTTTCCCGCAGTATGTTGCTATTTTTTTCTGCGGTAGACCAGTTGCCATCCAAGGGTATAGAACCCGATCTGTACTGCTATTTACCCATAGCTGGGGGGGAGAAGATGAGGATTCATACTTTTCCCAGCAGTATTAGCACGTAAGTTAATGTAATGGATTCGACTGGAATTTGAACTCTGCTCTCTGATTCTTTAATCCAAGCCGCTATCCACCCTGCTTTCTCAACCATCTAGTACTTTGTTTAAGTTGAAAGAATATTTAAATAAATACGTAACTACAAGTAACTGTAATTATAAATTTGGAAAAAATGAAATATCTGGGCATTTCTTTAATATGTTTTTGCCGCATAAATTTACCAAAATGATTTGAAAACATTTGGATTTATACTGAATAAATTGTTAGGAGCTCTTATTTTACTTCTTTTTTTTTTTTACTTTTATTTTATTTTTAAAAATTTTTTTTTTGTTGCAGTAAGGGTCACCTTTTACAAGGCCCGAGAGCCACTCAAGGTAGAGCGTTACATTAAGAGGCCATTTGTGTGTATTGGTGAGGGAGATAATATAAACCCAAGCCTTGAATAGGTTATGATTGTAGTGATCAGGGAAACGTCCTGTTGGGAGTTAATTACACAGAGCAGTGGTTGGCAGAAATAAACTGTTTGCATGCAACTTACTTCTCACCGATGGAATATGGTGGGAGTGTGGTATGGCATATGCTTGCTGTGAAGGTTTGCCTTGGCGGGACCAGAGAATGTAGTTCGTCTGAGCATTTTCCATGGAAGTAGCAGGAGGCTAGCCGCATCCCACTTGTGTGAGAGGTATTGAAGGATGAAAAATAATTTGTTACCCACAGTGGCTCAGACGCTTTTGAACACTATCAAGGCTGGGGAATGAGGTTTTGGTAGATCCTGACTAAATATGATAATAGTCCATTTTTGGTCTGATCTGGATCTTGTAGAGGATAGCAGGAGTCAGGTACTTACTGGAGTGGCACAGGGCACCGACCCTTTTACCTGCATTCTTAGCAACAGATCATATGTATGAGTCCCACTTGAGTTTGGGTGTGAGTTTAAGGCCCAACAGTCTTTCATGTGCTTTCCTGAGAGGGTCTCTGTTCATCCAGATTGGTGATAAAAACGTGGGCTCATTTTTAATAAGCAAATGAGACAGCATGATTCAACAGCATTTATTTATACAATTTATATTCTGACTTGTCCTCATCTTTATTCTTATCGTAACATTTCTGTATATTCCATAGATTAAATAACAGGATCAGTTCAAGATTCCCTGTAGGTTACCCAGATCGATATGCACTTGAGGAAGACCATAGGACCAATGGCTGAAATGTTGTGCTAACAACAAAGATGAGGAAAATAGTCTGAATATAAATAGTGTAAATAATAAGAACTTATCATAGAAATTCAGACAGAAATTAACAGTATTTGTTATCAAAGGATGAAGAATTCAGTCCTTGGGAGGATTATCATTAACAATCTTCATAATAGTTATCTGAAAGATAAGAGTATAGTTAATGATTTTTGAGAAATGACAACAAACATGTTAGACATGAAATCAATGAATGTTGCAGTGGGATTATATAGTAATAAGTTGTGTCAAGGAAAAAAAACATCCTTTTGACATTTTTGTGGGTATAAATATTAAACTGGTGTTTTTCTGTTTGTTTAATCTTTTGATTTTATGAATCCAGGAGACTTAAAATGTGCAAAAAGTATTTGAATGTCACTTGTTTATAATCTAAAGTTGTTTTTTTTTCTTTTTCCAAATATTCTGTCTGTTTTCTATGATTGTTTTCTTTTCTGCTTCATACTGAATATTTTGAGCTAATTTACATGCAGTAAACTTTTTTCTTATGACTCTCAATTTCTTTATCCAATACTGCTGAGAAATTATATAGTCAAATATATTAACACGTCTGCTGGTGTGGACATACTTATATTATACATTTTAACAAAACTGACATTGCCTCCTGTCTGTCTGTCTCTCTCTCTCTCTCTCTCTCTCTATATATATATATATATATAATAAAAAGGCTTAAACACTAATATTCCATGGTCATAATTTATTCCATTGGAATCGTAAATACGATCCAATTCATCAGACCTACAAATTCAAAAAGAAAACAGAAAAAACAACTCCGGAAATAAAAATAGTATTTAGAGAGAGTGTAAGTATGAGAGAGTGGGACGAATGTTAGAGCTAAAGAGAGGGGTAACAGACGAGAGAAGGAGGGAGATTAAACCTTAACAGAGAGAAGTTTAGGAGAGGTGAGTGGAAGAGGTTTATATGGGTGCTATATATATATATATATATATAGACACATTATATTATATAGATACAGTCATACAGTGTTTCCCCAAAATTGACTTCATTTAAAATGTGAATATCTGAATAACTAGATGTCCCAGACAAACAAAATTAAGTTGGCTTCATGTTGAACAATAAAAGATTTATTTATCAAAATTCAAGCAGGGTTGTAGATTTTTATAACCGATTTTACAAATGTTCAATATACTCACCACTTGTAACACAACATATATCAAGTTGGTAGTCCAGCTCCTGTCAAACATGCTGTAGTATGTCTTGTGTAACATTCTCCAGTGCCTCAGTGATTCTCTGCTTAAGTTCCTCTAGGCTTGTAGAAAGAGGGGATATATAGACCTGTCTTTCATGTAGCCCCATAGGAAAAAATTACAAGGTATCAAGTCAGGTGAATGTAGTTGCCATTTCAACAACACAATGTCATTATTACTGACATGCCCAATGAATCTTCCTGGTAGATCCTCATTGAGATCTCAAAGTGGACATTGAAGTCAACACCCTATAGGGACAGTCTACACAGTCTTTTTCATACTAAGTGCAATCATCAGCCCATGACAATTATATTTACCATGAAACTGACTGTTGCCTCTAGGTGTTGACTTCAATGTCCACTTTTATATTTACATACACACTGTCCCTGATATTGAGCACTTTAACCCAGAAATATCGCATACCTTAAAACTATATTTTATCATATATACTTGGACCTTCCTGCCTGCAATCAATTTAAATTTTTTTTTATTCTTGAGAATTTTGCAACAAAATTCTAATTATTGGTTTTTAAATCGATAAACATTGCCAAGGAGTGAAAGTAGTTAAAAAAAAACAAAAAAAAAAAACGATGTCATGACAAAAGAAAAGTTCTTTCAACAGTCTGTCTTATTGCAGGTATGAAGGTACATATTTGCATATATATATATATATATATATATATATATGTGTGTGTTTATTTTTAAGACACCATGAAATGTAAGTCCCTAATATTATAAACTAACCAGCACTTAATACTATTTCCAAGCTAATATAGATATAACAGTAATGTTAGCCATTTCCCCACAAGTAACATTTGATATTCATTGACTGAGCTGCTTTTGGATGAAATTCATAAAATCTTTCTCCAAAACGATTTTTCAGGTAAATAAGTTTCTCAAGTCCAGTAGCTGTTATCTCTCTTTTCAGTATTGATGAAGTTTCCTTCCTAACCTTTTATTTGAAGTAATGTGGAATGTCAACTGACTCTTCGGAGAGGGAATGTGGGTGGCATCACAGGTTGTATCTGGTGGAGCCAAGGAATGTATGAATGTATTTCATCTGACCACTTTCCATAGAAGTAGTAATAGAACAGCAAGAGGCTCACCACATTCCACCTGTGAGAGAGACAGGCCTGAGGGTGGAAAATAATTTATCACCCAAAAGGACTCCAAGATGCTTTTGAACCCTATCGAGACTGGAAAGTGAGACCTGGGCAGGTTTCACCCAATTATAACAGTACTTCACTTTCAGCCTGATCTGCCTCTTATAAAGGTAGAGGATAGCATGTGGAGTCAGATACTTACTGGAGTGGTACAGGGAGCCGATCATTTTACCTGCATCTTTAGCGATGGATCATATATAAGAGTTCCTCTTGAAGTCAGGGATAAGTTTAAGGCCCAATAGTTTCTCAAGGCCCAGAGCTTCCACAAGGGGGTATTCATTCATTATGATTTGCAGTAGTTCGGGGTCCAATCGATGATGATGGAATGTAACTAGTTTGATTTTTTGAGCCATTGAATGTAACCAGCCAGTTTTTGCCATACTGGATAGTTAGTGTTGGATCGAATGAGCTGCCAATTTCCGATCATCAAAAATTTTGGTAATGCACCTGTATATAGTCGTATCATCAGAATAGATGTTTACAAATGATTTGAGTATATTCTTAAGCAAATCATTTATGTAAATCCAAAAAGAGGGTTTGTTCAAAAAGCAACCCCTGGAGGACACCTGCATTTACTGCCAGTAACCTAGAGGACTAGCCATTAATAACTACCTTCAGGAACCTACCTGTTAAGAAGGATTTTATAATTGAGAAAACCCTTCCAGTTATTCCATAGCTGGAGAGCTTGAGTAGCAAACCTTTGTGCCACACCTTCTCAAAGACCTTCAAGATGCCTAACACTATTGTCCTGAATGTGTATTTGTCATCAGTAATTCTGTGAGTAATGTTAGTGAGGATATCAGCAGTGGATCAGGCCAATTGAAACCCATACTGCTTGTTGCTGAAATGGTTGTGCTTATGTAGGTGCTAAATGACCTTCTTGTGGATTATAGCTTTGTAAAGCTTACTGAGGAGACTGATGGGTCTATACTGGGAGGAGAAAGGTCTCTCATCTGTGTTTTTGAATACTGAACATACACTTGACACTTTCCACAGGCTTGGGAAGTATTTCTCCTTCAAGCAGCAGTTGAATATCTTAACTAGGATACAGGATAATTCTGTATTGATATTTCTCAGGACAACCACTGGAATTTTGTCTGGGCCAGCAGCTTGCTTAGGGTCAAGGCTCTTGATAAATCTAGACACTTCTCGTGCTGTGATGAAAATATTACTGAGATTGTGCTTAGCGAGACATAGGAAGTTGGGAAGGGGATGGTCTTTGTCATCTAACATTGAGTTTGAGGCAAAGATCAGAGCCATTTATAATGGCAGGCACAACTGCTTTAACTCTGTTAATGATTTGGTTGGTGATCTTCCAGAATTTCAGTTTATTTCTTTTCAAACTTGGCCCGGACAACTTCTGCGTAGATGCACTTTGCATTTTCTAGGCCTTTTTTTTTTTCACTTATTGCTGGCAGTTATGAATGTGCAATAGGTATTGAAGTGAGCTATGGCTGTGGTGTATTCAGGGGTGAACCAGGGCTGATTGTTTGGTTTTTGATGGAAATTTTTTTGCGGGCTTGGAATAAAAATTCCATTCAAGCAGTTTTGGAGGCAGCATACTTGAAAAAGGCTATGAGAGAAGCTCCCCTTATATATGATCGATAGCTGTCCCAGTCTGCCTTTGCATATCGAAAAATCATTCTACAGAACAGTAAATCAGAGGATGCCATTGGTTTAACATCAGTTTGGACACTGACGAGGAAACGGTCTGACATGCAATGTCAAGGTGGACAAAAATTTTGGCAAGCATTTTTCAGGACAGGATGTTAAAAGGAACTCGAGGAGGTTTGCCTGACATCCTGCCATGTCCAGGATGGGTTCTTTTATGATCTGTTATTTTATAGGTGATGGAGAAGTCTCTACAATATCTGCCTCTTTAATTGGTTTTGTACAAGTGGACTAACCATTCTTTGTTGTGGATAGTGGCGTCACAACAGATATGGACAATAGCCAAGGAAAATTCAATAAGGATATTATCAATCCTCTCAGATATTTACTCAAAGATTACTGTCCCTTCTCTCTGAGGGTGATAGAAAGCAAAGACAAATGTGGTACTATTGGAATTACCATGTGAAAGCACATATACAGGATATCAGGGTCCTTGTTTTTCATGTCCCTGCCACAGGGAAACTTATTTGTGATGTAGGCTCCATGGCCATGAGGTGGTTTTGTTTTGTTATAAAAGAAAAGAAGCTCAGGATTATCAGCTCTTCTAGTGGAATTGAGGCATTGATACCTGTTTCACACAGAAACAGGTGGTAAGGTTTGGAATTCAGATCTAGTTTCACTGCTAGAAATTTTGGAACATAGGCCCCTGTCATTGGTGTAAAATATGGTATTGATATGTCCCAGAAAGGGATATATTTGATCGAAGTAGCTAAGTGGTTTAGGCTACTGTAACCAAGTAGAACAATCTAGCAGGTAGCAGTAATGGAACTGGTACTCGTCATAGCAGCAGTCAATAGGTGTAGGCAATAGGCGTAGACCAATAGGATAGCCAATGGTGTAGTCCAATGGGCATCCTCGTACCTCTACATCAGCCTGTATTTATGGCTGACACCAGCCAATCATATTCGTGTAAAGGGGAATCCAGGTGTATGCATATTCATTACATCAGGCATAATTGGGGATCTACATTTTATTTTAGAGATGGGGTTTGTTAGTTTTGTTCATTTACAGTTTGATTGATTACATGTTGGTGGAAGACAAGTAGGTAATGGGCCAGACACACCCACAGGAGTTGTATGCATAAATAACCAGGAGTGTATTGCTTGGAGATAATTTGATAACAGTACTCTTCATCATGGTATCGAAAGGCCCCACCAAAGACTGCTGCATGATCCAAAAATCATTGTCAAAATGGCAGTACAACAGCTCTGATATTATACACACGCTGATATCTTATTTGAAGTCACTCAAATGTTCAGATACTGGCTATCAGGCAGATGAGCCAAAACCCAGAAAATATCTACCTCCATCACCCTTTATGAAGAGACAAATAACCCAGGAAAAAAAAATACAGGTATGATATTCTGAGTGTACATGTCTGCAGAGGTCAAGGCAACAGAACTCCTTGGGTCAGAAATGTTGTATCAGACAGAGAACTAAGGTACCAAGAAAAGGCTACTCATATACATGAAGACTAAAAGACCCATTGGGAGAATCAGGATAATGAAGGTTGCTCAGGGGTGCGTGTGCATCCCCTGGTAAATGTTCTGATGATCTCTCCTCTATGGTATCTAGCGTCTATCTCTATCTATAGAAGGTGGGGGGGGGTAACGAATGCACGGCCGCAATTTTCGATGGATTTGCACCAAAATTTACATGCACATGCTTCTATGGCAGTTTTCATGTAGTTTGCGGCCATTTTGTACTGGCCAGAATGAGAGCCAACAGCTGACTCACACGAATGTTAACTAGCATGCTAAAAAAATCGATAGCTGCATTCGTCACAAGTGGGAAAAATTTAAATCTGCATGGCACTTTACTCCAATTGGCTCATTCGCTTGCTTAAACTCAACGTTGATTCTGATTCCGCAGAACTGGGCTGGGTGTGAAAAAGTATTTGTTGTTAACATTCTTTTACCATTCAGTTTTTCCAGTTATGAGTACTTTTTTAAAGCTGATCGTTTTGTGTTCATTTTGTTTAGTTCTTTTTTCGTAACAGATTTAATGTTTGTTTTGTATAGAGCTTAGAAAAAAATTGCAGTGTGAGATAGGCAAGAAGTAAGGCATGTAGCAACATCAGACGGTAAAGGGCACTCCTTTAAAGGCAAGGAAGGGCAAAAATATTTTAAGTCAAGTGATAGCAATTGTTGTATCAGTCATACGATTTTTGAATCAAGCATGGGCAACGCTGGGTCATGCTGCTAGTGAATTATAAAGCACATTAGTAAATAGGTGGCAAGATTTCATCATTTTACAGTCAAAATGGCTAGGTGTAACCATAAGTTATATGCTAACTGTTTATTTTCTTCCACTTTTCGCTTGTGGAACTCTCTTCCGGCTTTTTGCTTTCCAGTCAAGTTTGATCTTCAAAAATTTAAGTACAGTGTTAGTTGTTATCTTCTCTCTTCTTAAATTTTGTTCTTTTATTGTTCACTCTCCTTAATGTTTTTTTTTTTCTTATATTCTTTCATTCAGTAGCTCCTCTGTCTTAGTGGGGATTTGTTGCCTTGTTTGGTGTGAAATGATTAAAAAATATACAAAAACAAACAAAATGGTCAATAGTCTAAGAGAACTTCTATGATTATAGGGAAACAAATCAAATCTTATTCATCTTTCAAATAGTGAAATCTTTTTTTCAGTTTTGCTTGAATTGTATATTTTGTTTATTGCTTTCTTTTGCAACTTACCTTTTTTCATTCAGTGTTAATGGCCATGTCTTATTTTATAAAAAACTTTGGATACTGGATTCTAAAAATAATCCAGGATGAAGGTTTTAATGATTCTTTTTGAGTTTAAAAAAACAAATATTTTTTTAAAAAAATTTACGATGAAGGAATAATTGAAATAGAAAAAGCATTTTCAAACTCATATGGCAGTATATTAATACAGGATGTATAAGAAATACCTCTCACATAATGGTAAAGACATTAGTGGCAATGATATCTTGATAGAGCTAATGACTTACCATTATATTGGAGGTATGTATTTCTCAGAGGTATGAGAGGTATTTCTGCCGCACACTGTATAAAAATCTACTTGGACTTGTTATTTTTTTTTCTTTAATTGAAAGGACAGTGGCACCTGTATATATATATTTTTTTTCATATTTCTACCTACTTTAGCTCTTTTTATATTTGCTTTTTCATTCTCAAAAAGATTATTAACACTGTTGAAACTATTTTAAAACATTATCAAAAATTTTCCTGTCCCTTTATTACTTTTCTTTGCTCTCAACTGTTCAACTAATTCTACTTGCTTGAACTTCAAGAAAATTTTCATTTAAATCATTATTCTTTTCTAATATCGCAATTCCAGATCATCTTTAGACGTTGAAATATTAATCAAAATGGCTTCCTCTAAGATCTAATTTTGTTTGCTATTTTATTAAAAATAAATGTCTTATTCTAAAAGTAAACATTAAATATATTTACAGATTTCAGCCATCATTTTTCACAGATATTTCTTTCAGTGTTTATTTTATTTTTTAAGACTGGATCAGATAACCTATATTTCTCACTGGTATATCAAGTTATGAGGCTCAAGTTTCGTGTTATCTCACCTGTAGTGTCAGGTGACATCAACACTACAAAATAAAAAGAAAACAGAATTGGTTCCAGACTTGATGAAAATAATTAAAAAATAGTATCAAATTTTATGAAAATAGTGTTTATATTTCAAAACTAATTCTATCTTTAAAATAAATTTAAGCATCATAACTATGCCTGAATACAATGAAAATTATTATACATGGCATTTTTTTCAATTCCTACAAAAATTTAGCTAATCAAAATAAGGCAAATAGGTATTTGATTTTTTTAAAAAATAAAACATAGAAAAAAAGAATATTCCGTTTAGGGGGGTTGTGTTGTAAATAACTTTCATATTTCTTGCTCAATTTTCTTTAAAATTGGACATTTGCCTTTTGTTTTTTATCCCAAGCAAGGCATTAAAACCACTAAGATGGGGTTACTAAGTGCAAAAGAATATAAATAAAAAAGGACTGAATTGTATGAAAAGGGATTGTCGATGGAGTTCCGACCAATCATAGGGAGATCGAAAGATAATGATAATCATGACACTGCACACCATGATCACAGTGAGCTTGCTAGTTGTAAATTTGCAGGTATATCGGTTCTGGGGTGGTCTCACTCACACCACACCTCAAACTTTGTTTAGTGTCCTATCATAGCTGAGCTGATGGAGTCTCCAAAGTTTTTGTGGATTAAAATAAAAAGCTACGCTAGCATAATTCCAATATTTTGAAATTATTATAATAATAAATAATTAAATAAATTGTCAGGCAAAAAATGTGAGATTATTTTTAACAATTTTAAACAAATTAGAGCAAGAAATGTAGAAGTTATTTACGAAAAATGAAATATTCCATTTTTCTGAAACATTTTTGTATTGGTACTAAGACAATAATATATTTGAATATCTTTTAGGGGTACAAAATTTTAATAAAGCTATAAAATGGACATATTAAAAGAAATATTATGGTATGAATGAAAACAAAAGGAAAATTTAGTGGACATGTTTTGGCCTCTGGTAGATTTTATCAAGGCAACACTATATCAGAAATTATATATATATATATATATATATATATATATATATATATTATATGTAAAATATTTAGCACAAAGTTCAAAGAAGTGTGTTATTCACTAAGACCCATAGGCTTAACCATTGATCTGAGAAAGCAGTTTGTATACAACTGACAGTTTAGATATTTCTGAATGAGTATTGGCACCTGGTATGGCATCCATATGAAAGTTTCAATCTGACAAGTCTAATTAAGAATATGACTTGAATTTTTAGGTTAGTGTTGGCTGAAACTACCTCTAGTGCAGCCTCTTCTATGTTCAGTTTCCTTTGCTCCTATATTAAACTTGTTATAACTGATCCAGACATTAAGGGAATATATAATAAGTGGACAAAAAGCCAGAAAGAAAAAAAAAAAAAGAAACAAAATAAATTCATTTTATTTTAATCATTTCACCAAAAGCGAGGTGACACTGCCACTAGGATGTAAGGGTTTATTTGGAGTGAAAAGACTTCAGTGAAGAGAAAGGACAATAAAAGAACAGAGTTCAGGAAGACAGAAGAAGGTGATTGGCATCACATTTAAATTTTTGAAGAAAAAAAACAAGAATTGTGAGAAAAGAAACTATTAGAATAGAAGTGGCGTTTGTATCTTGGTAGTTCCTTAGTAAAACAATGAGACCTAATTGCCAATCTAGTAAAACCAAGGAGGAAAGTACATCAGAAAAATTGCCATTAAAATAGTTGTAAAAAAAACAGGGGGAAGCCACATTATGTCAAGGAGAAAGTGACTGAATTTGAGAGGCCAGGTCAGGATTGATTACATTGCAGATCCTTCTTTTAATTTTGTCAATAGTCTTGAGATATATACCATAATTCCCCTTGTATAATACGCCTTCATCTATAATACACACCCTTAAAATTGTACTGAAAGTGTGGGAAATTACTTCTACTATACAATATGCACCTCTCTTGTTTGGTAAGTATTGTTAGGTACATATGATTGTATTTGAAATCCTTAAGGGGTCACAATCGCCGAATATTAGTGTCACATTGTTGTATGTTTGTGGTGAGTAGTTATTTCACAACTGAAATCAACCAATGAAACAACAATTTTTTAAAGATTTTTTTTGCAGCTGTGCATAATATGCACCCCTAATTTTGCTTATTTTTTTAGAAAAAAACTAATCACTCCCCTTTATGTTGGTGGATTTTTCCTTGCTTTTCATTTCCCTTACTAAATTGCTTTTAATATGTCTGTTATTCAAGTTTTAATAAACACTGTAAATAATTTCAAAACAGTGGATTAAGCAATTGATTTGTGAATTTTTTAACATAGTAATTGTGAGTTCAATCCCTGGACTGAGCAGTGTATTTGGAATCAGTGGAAATGGGTAAACAATAATTAAGTTGTATTAAAAATAAGAACTAGATTAGATAACCCTCATCATGAGCAGTAGAACAAGAGCAGTCGACCTCTGTAGATTAAATGTTCAGTTCAGAATTCCCTGTAGGTTACCCAGATTAATATACACCTGATGAAGGCTGGAGAGTACAATGGCTGAAACGTTGTGATAACAACAACAAAAATGAAGAAAATAGGCTGAATAATTAAAACTTCTCTTATGATAGAACATTGAAAGCCTTGAAAATTCTACTTTCTAAAAAAAAGAAAAAATAACCTACCTTGAGTGGCTCTTGTGCCTTGTACAGGGTAAACCTTACTGTAAAAAACAAAATCACAATTTACTTTTATTACAGTATTATATATTGATTCATTTAGACTACTTTCCTCATCATTGTTGTTTTTATACCAACCATTTCAGCCATTCTACTCTCAATCCATTATTGATTGTTAAATAGAACTCTTTGATTCACAGGGTAGATCAATCTCATTCCTCGACCTGTCATATTTAATGTCCTTCCAAGAGAATTTAAGAACTAAAAACCAGCAATTCTTCCTAATGTTGCTGTTTCGTTCCTACACTACCAGACCCAGAGATTGACCTATGACTTCCCTAGAAACAGATGAGTGCTACCAGCACTTTTATCCATAAGAACTTATATATATATATATATATATATATATATATATATATATATATATATATGGAGCATGAAATTTAATGTATGTCCTTTATTAATAAAACAGTTCCTCTATAGAACTCATTTCTATGCTTGGCCTACTGATTGTATTTGTTCAAGTATAACATGTACACAGTTTTAATTATCAGAAGGTTACTGAGTAGGACAGACATTTGAGGAAGATTGGTAGGTGCAGCAGTTAAGTGAGACAATGATAAGGAAACAATCCAAATGAATCTTTGTATAATATTTACACCCTGTTCCAAGAATCAAATATATATATATATATATATATATATATATATATATATATGCTTAAATAATATGGACAAGTTCTGTCTATCAATTTATTTATGAAATTTTTCAAATGTTTTCTTAGCAAATTTGCCAAAGTTCATATTTATTTTATTTTATATTACTTCTTCCAAGTAATTTTAAAAAAATATATAAAATAAATATGAACTTTGGCAAATGAATAATGAATAAATTTGAAAAATCTTTTAATAAAAAAAATTGATAGACAGAACTTGCCTATATTATTTAACCAAACATATTTGAAAGAATTATTGCTGCCGAAATACTTATATATATATATATATATATATATATATGTTCTTCTATTTCTTTGTTTTGTTAGGTAAAATTAAAATATCATCAATATTCCTGAAATGAACTTTTCAGTTTTTGGTGGTTTTAACACGAGTTGATATGGATAACCTATTCATGAATGTACTTGTAGATTATACTATTAATATTTGTTGCAACTGCACTACAGACATGCTTCACTACCACTCCCTCCAATCAAACCTAATATTCTCAAAAAACTATTACATGCATGCACAATAAAATCCTCATAATCACAACAAACAAATGGAGTTACTACATGTAGTCCACTTGGGACGACTTTCTTCAATTATTGACTCATGTTGAAAATGAAGTTTGCAAAGACCACCAAGAACCCAAAATTGACATTCAGGTATGTTGACAATATTTTCATTTTTAGCTGACAAAAAAAAAATAAAAATAAACAGAAATAATACTTTAAAAAAATGTTTTAAAATTGACTTACAATCTTAGCAATAACAAAAAAGATAATTCCAAAACATTATCATAGAATATATCTCTCTCTCTCACACACACACACACACACACACACACACACACACATATATATATATATATATATATATACATGCATAGATATACACACACGTATGTGTATATATATATGTGTTTGTGCATTATATATATATATATATATATTGCTGTCTTTTCACCTCTGTTAATACTTAATTAACCTATGTTCACAATGGTAGGTAAAAACAAATATAAGGAAAAATTTTGAGAGGTCATAACATATGCTTCATCAGTGTAAGAAAATGTCTTAATTTATTTTAAGATAGGTAATATTTTTAATAATTTTATAAATCTTAATAAAGATTTATAGAAATGGAATAAGTTATATTTTAATGAAGTAGCTTAAGATTAGAAATTAAATATTACTTTATCAACATTAAGTTATTACTTTTCATTGTTATATATTAAATATGACTTTTATTATGATATATTATTACTTATTAAAAAATATTATTTTAAATTAAAATAATTCATATTTTCATTTGAAGTAGTTATTTTAATATTTTAATTAATAAATTTTAATATCAGTCATGTTTAAATTATGGCAATAAAATAAGTATAAGCTATATTACTTTTGTTATATTTTGTTGCATTTCTTTTCACACTAATGCTTTGGGAAAGGTATGATTTTCATCACTTCTTACCCCAGGTATGGGTTAAATAGCAAGGTAGAATATGCTCTCTAGCCTTGGGTGGAAACCAGACTAAGAAAAAGAAAACATGAAAAGGTAATGGAAAACCACTATCATTTCTAAGAAGTGATGACAATTTACAAATAATAAAAAAATGGATGCTGTGAAGAGCCATGATCGTCTGTCATAAAGATATAATGCATTAAAAAAATTAGAGGAATATTTCATTAAAGAGCTTTATTAAAATATCATTTTAATTAATATAAATGATCTTCTTTATTAAAATATAAATTATTACCTCTTTTATTGAAATATAGTTTTTGAATATCATATCTCTTTAAGACTTATGTGATCGTGGCTCTCCACAGATTCCTCGTCTTTATTGTTTGTGAAATGCAAATAACTTCTCATGCAAAGATAGTGGTGTGGTTTTCTGTTCCCTTCTCTGTGGTTTTGGAATTCATAGTTTTCCTTCTCTTAGATTGGTTGCCACCTAAGGCTTGAAAATTCAATCCACCCTGCTTAAATAGCTATGAAGAGAAAGGATGGATGCATGTCCTTCCCAAAGGTGTTCATGCAAAAGTAAACACAACAGGTATGGTTGAGTAATGGATAGTGGCTCAGATTGAGGAATCTGAGAACAGAGTTCAAATTTCAGTCAAGGTCTTAACATTCACTTACATGCAAATATCCTTGGGAAATGTATGAATCTGTCTCTTCTCCCCTGCGCTATGGATAAATAGTAGGACAGGCTATGTCCTATCAATTTTGGTGGCAACCAATCCAGGAGAAGGACAACTCTGAATTCAAAACATCCAACTATGGGTTCACAAGATTTAACACCTGAACCTTCCATCCTCCTTAAAAGTCCAAACCTTTTGAACATTGATTGAACCAGTTCTACTGTATGGATCAGAAACTTGAACATGACCTGTTCGTCTTGAAAGATGACTGGATGGAACATACATAAATCTACTTAGAAAGATTCAGAACATCAGTTGGAGATCCCATGAAACACTTAACACAATTTATGGAGAACTGTGACCAATCTCTCTTAAGCTCAGACAAAAATGATTACAGTTTGCTGGCCAATGCCACTGAGCGGACAGGGAAATTGTTTTCTAATTACACCTATGGCATCCTTCTGGAAGTGTCTTCTCATAACTATTGACTTTCCCAGACACCATAGTTCGGGTTTGATATTGGGGATCTGGGGACTGCAATGCAGACCCGAACAATCTGGAAATGGATTGTCAATGGAGTTCTGACCAACCATAGGGAGGTCAAAGGATGATGATGATGAGTTAAATAGCCTCACCAACCTGCAGTTGGCTAAGCATGATGAGTATGGCTAAATACTCCTGAAAACATGGTCAATCAGGGAGGGGTTCTTCCAAGGGGTTAGAAGGCTCTGGATCTAGAACACAACCTGGAATTTGAACTCAGATTGTCAATTCTACTCTCTATGCAAATATCCATTACACTACATGCATATCCTGAATAAATATTACCTGTTTTAATTTATAATGTTTGTTTTTATTTTCCCTCTGACTTTTTTTTCTTTTCTACAAGTTACAATTTTATTTCTCATGACTTTTTAAAAAATCTTTCCCTAGCACAGCATACCTTATGATTTTTCTTCCCTTTACTTTTTTCATATGATTTTTTTTTCTGGCCACCTATCTAACACCTGTGCAATTTTCTTCCCTCAACATCTTTATCAAATAATTAATCTCTCTCTCTCAATCTTTTACTAATACTCCTTGTCTTTCTTCTCTTTTCAAACCTAATATTTCATTTCTCAGTCTTAATCGTTTCTCTTCTTCTCATTTGTTTTTCCATATTTTTTTTTTTTTTACTTAAATAATTCAATAATTTTTTGTTAAATAATTCACTGCTGACAACTTTGACAGGGTTTATTCCCCAGAAAATTTGCCCATCATGCCCCTGAAGGTGAGCAATGCCCAGCAGACGAAGAAGGAACGAATCAAATGTCTTTGATCACGGTAATCTGCACTTGAGGAATTATGGCTGCTTCTTCATCTTCACTATATTTCTCTCTTTATTGTTTCTCTGATGATAGCTTCATTCATCAATTCCTTCTTTCAACTAACATTTTTATACCTTTCCCCTTTTCTAACTCTGTTTCAAAAACTTTTTTTTTTTTTTTTTTTTTTCATTCTCTTTGCTCTTATCTGACTCGGCAGTGTTTTGCTTAGTGTCTGTCAATGTTCAAGTGAGAAGATAGATTCAGGGTGGGTGCTGCTATAATCTTACTGATTGACACTGACAAATTACAGGTATCTGTAAAATTTCAAGAATTTAATAGATATCAATAAAATCAATCTCATAACCTAATAAAAAATAAACATTAGCACTATCTAATTAAAACCATATCCTCCTGGTGTCAATTTAAATAGACACCTTTTTTTCCCATATATATATAACTAATTGTAAATTATAAATTTAGAAAGGGAAAATTTCACTGAAATATGAGGGGAAATTTCCAGGTTTTCATCTGAAATTGAGAAAATAATAACTTGAAGCCAAATGGTAAAACTATATGAAAAAAAATGTCTGTTTAAAATGAAACCAGGAGTATATGGATTTTTATAAGTCCAGTGAAACAGTGAAGATGCCCACTGTTAAAGATTAATTTCTAGGTTAAAACCTATTAAACATGCAAACCTCTCCCCACCCCTAGACTTTCAGATTTTTTTGAAAAAAAACAACTGCAGAGTAAAGAAAATCTTTTTAGTTGCTGATCAAACAATTTGTTTCATGTTAATATGAAAGATGTTTCATTGAAAATGCATTATGAGATCTAACAGTTGAATGCATAAAACCAGATAAGTATGTTTCATTGAAAGGCATTATGGGAAGGTCTAAAGGCTGGATGCAGGAAACCAAAAATATTTCATTGAAAACTCATTATGGAAAAGTTTAAAGACTAAATGCAGGAAACCAGACAAAGATGCTTCATTGAAAAGGCATTATGGGAAGATCTAAAGGTTGAATACAGTAAAACAGATCTAAAAGATGCTCTACTGAAAAGGAACTTCAAAATTAGTTTTGATTTTTTTTTTTTTTTCTTCTTCTCAAATCCATCTTACAAATTGCTTTTAAATTTTACATTGATTTATAATTATTAATTTGCTTTTTACATTCATTTGCAAAACTTAGAATTTTACCTGGGCAAATAGAATATGAACTGAGTTGGAAAACGCTTGCTTTTATGCATTCTTTATTTGTGAAAAAAATATCTATTAGCATTCGACAAAAAGTAAATGACATTAGCCATTACCAACAAATCAACTCGGACAATATTTACATTGTTCAGATTGTTGTCCTCAACTTTATTGCCATATTCAAAATGTTTCAGCCACTGTAGGCTCCGGCCTTCTTCAGGTGATATTTGTTGAAACCTCAAACTGAACCCTTTATTTAGTCCGCAGCATAGATTGCTCTAGATTTGTATGGCATGCCTTTTCTGGATATCTTCTTTTTTTTTTTTTCCATTTTTTTTTCTCTGCTATGGCCAAGTATTGAACTCACAACTCTTTGGGTCAAGTCACTTTTGGATTACTTCAACCAATGCTTTTATACACTGTGTCATGTGTCCCCAAGTTGTGAGTTTAATACCTGGCCACAGCAGACATGGACAAAAAAAAACCCCAAAAAAACCTTGGAGAGTTGAGTTACTAAAGGGAATTAACTAAAAAAAAGAAAAAAAAAGATATCCATAAAAGGCATGGCACAGAGAAATAGAACAGTCTACCCTGGTGGACTAAATAAAGGATTCAGTTCAAAATTCCAACATATATCCCCTAAAGAAGGCTGGACCATATAACAACCGAAACCTTGTGAATATGACAATAAAGATGAGGACAACAATCTGAAAATATGTAAATAGTGCAAAGAGTTACAATATCTCATCTCAAAAACATGGACAAATCAACTCTAATTAAAAAAGATAATAATTGATCAACCAATTCTCTTATTCGCGACTGTAGATTGACAGCCGAATAAAGTTGCAATAAAAAGCAATTAAAAATTAAGATGAAATAAAATTCAAGTCAAAATTATAATAATGCTTGACAATGCTTCATCTAAACAAAAACTGTAATGATTTTATTAACTAGTCAACCATCCTATGGACAAAGAAAGAAAAGTAAGTTGTAAAAGATAGTTTCTTTATAAAATTTTCACATATATATTTTCAGAAAGACATATATTTTCTAAAGTATTAAGGCCATTTGAATTTTCTATTCTAGATAAAGCTCTGACCATAACAGAAACATTTGAAGAATTTTCTGTTTGTATTAATAATAATAATAATTAAGCAGCTTAAAAAAAATCTAATTAAATTAATTTATTATGATATATTTAGATAATACCATAAGAATATCTTCACAACCATTTGTGAGTTATTTTTAAAGCCAAAGAATATTTTGGAATGTAGGAATAGTAACCTTTCACAAGTGAATATTTCATTAACAATTTTTTGAGAATAACCGATTTTTGCAGATATCTGTCCTATGTTCCATCTGAATTTCTGGGATGAGGAGTTATCATTATTGACACTATTTACATGCAAACTATTATCCTCATCTTTGTTGCTTTTATCGTATCCTAATTATGTACAATAATGGGTCATATGCAATATAGGGGGAACAATTCAACTTGAAAATGAATACGATGGTATCCAAATAAAATAGAGACAATGTTTTGGTTGTTGAGTCCTCTGCGTGAAGTAGGCTGAAGCACACAATGGCCAAAACAGTGTCACAAGCACAAAGATGAGGACAATAGGCTGCCTGTAAATAGTGTAAAAATTTCCTGCTATTGAAACCATAGCATGAAAAGAGACTTTGGCTTTAAAAATAACCCGCATGGGGTTGATAAGCTGTAAAAAAAAAAAAAAAAAATCATTTAATCAATCATCAAAGCTAATGACAATCTTGAAGGGAAAAAAACTTAAAAATTGGAAGGTAGATCAGCTAGTAGTCAGTAATTGTATCTGGAAAAATCATCATCAGTATTCACTTGCAAAAAAATTTATTGTTATTAGCCAAAATATGCTTGTAGCTTTAAAATAACCCACAATGGGTTGATAAACCATAAAAAAAACAAATTAATCTGTTGAATAGAATATTTTAAAATTATATATGTCACAAGGGTGCTAGGATCTCCGGCATTGAGGCACTTCCTAATAGTGTCACAAACTGGGATCATCTCCCCAGATCATTATTACTAATGAGTCACCTCCTTGTCAAATCAACCATAGTGAGTTTTGAACCATGGTCTTTTGGTTAGAACACTAACGTTCTAACCGCTTGGCTTTGCACCCATCAATTGATTCTTCCTAGTTAATTTAATTTTGTAATACTGATCTTGATTTTTCCAATGAACCAGTATATATGACTTCCAATAGCTGACCTGGAGATTGGATTCACAAAGCGTTTAATGGAGGCAAGAAAGAATATTCCCAGTTACAATTCCTCATTATAGGCATTGTTATATCCATGATATAGTAACACTTTAATACAACTGGGAACTTATAACACATGTATACAACAAGCAGCATGAAAGTAGTGAAAAGCAAGAGTGTCTTACTTGTAATATTTCCCGAAGGGAAAGCAGGCAAGCTGGTGGTGTCCTTTGTGTGACTGATGAGACCATGTGGTTTCCTCTGCTCTCTTAACTGCAGTGGGCAATGTCTTGCTTTGCTGCCTACATAGCAACTGGCATGGACAGACATGTCTTGCCTCTCCATTTGCTAAATAGCAACTTGTATTCATCACTCTAAAGAGAAATAATCACCCTTTGCATCTTTACAGGTTAGTTTCAAAATTCTCAGTAGGTTAGTGGATAGAATAGACACCTGAAAAAGGATGGAGAGTAAAACAGTTGAAATATTGATATTTCAGGGTCAGTGCATGGGTCCTGTGACCCCCTCCCCTGAATCTATGATATGGAGCCCACTACTCTACTACATCATAATTTTCATAATGTAGTATTCATATAAAATACAAATTTTATTCTAACTTATTTCTATACAATAATGGATCATACACAATATAGGTGAACAATTCGACTAAAAAAAATTGAAAATAAAGACGATGTATCTAAATACAAATTAGAGACCTGTCATATATCATTCCATCTTAAATAAATCAACAATTTTTTACATCCACTTGAGATTTTTCTTGTTAAAAAGTTGAATACTTTTAACATTCGACATAATGGATAAAAAGTTTAGGAATCTTCTATAGTGTTTTTGAGACTTAGCATAAGCAAAACAAATTCACAAATTTGAGTGAAAAAAAAAGACCCTAGAATGACATCAAAATCCACAAAAGTTTTTCATCATTTATTCATCGGTCATGATTAGTTTAATTCGTGACATATATAAATGTAAGTTGGAAAAATGAAACCTTGGTAAGATAGTAAAGGTCACAAAACACTACCCAGGGCCTCCAATTGGGCATGGGCTCCCTAATTGAGGAATTCAGAGATAGTATGCACTGGCCCTAATATCAAGATAAAGACAAATAGAATAGATAAATATACAGGGTGTGGCAGAAATACCTCCCACATAATATTAAGATATTAGTGGCAATGGTGTCTTCATCTAGCTAATGTCTTACCATTATGTGGGAGGTATTTCTGCCCCACTCTGTATAATAATTTCTAATTTCAAAAATTTTAGAGGGAAACTTGAAATTTGTTATGATAAGCTTAAATTCTTCAATGAAGCATTGAATGATATTGCATTGAAAAACATGCTGGCTCCTGAAGTCATTAATAATGAAACTGAATTTTACTCGGTCCTCCAAAAATTTGATGCATTTCAATAAATCAAAATTTGATAGTTTAAGATTTTTAATTTTTATTTCACTTTGACTCAAACTAATTTAATTTGAAAAATATGTTTCTATAAAGCATTGATTTTAAATTCTTTATTTAATTCACTGAGTTAATTTTTATTTCCCTTGCTCAAAAAAAAAACCCTCCATTTTGATTTCTCTCCCTTAAAGTAAGTTGATTTAAAAATTGAGTTTTTATAAGTTCAACATAACTATTGATTTATTTTTTTTAAATGGTTAATTAGTTCTTTATAAAACAATATTTTGGGGATTAAAAAACATTTTTCTGGCTTTTTCTTTTTAAAAAAAAATATTTCAGTAGCATAGCAGATTAATGACAAGATCTGAGAACAGAAAATAAAACAAAAAAAAATAGCTTGTTAATCATATTTTATAGCCACCAGGACTCCCCAATGCAAAATTTTGACAAGGAAAAATAAAAAAAATAAGGCTTTGTCCTGTAGGATTCAGAGTAAACATTTTTGACTTTTATTACAGAAACAAAACAGCATCTTTAATACTGGGTTGGGTGGAATAGATTAATAAAAAAAAATTAAAACCAAAACATGGGAATTGAAATAAATAGGAATTATATTTTTATTCTAAAAACAGAAAATTTGGATGTGAATACACTAGCATTTAAAAAAAATTTAAGCTGACAAAACAATGATAAACGCAATGACTTTAACTTCAAACTGAATTCATCCCCCATATCTTATACCCAGTCTATCTTAAATTTATCATTTTACTGACATTGTCACCTGCAAAAAAAAAAAAAATGATTACCATTAACATTATTCATCATAGTTGCATGATAAATGGGCATTTTTAAACGGCTTTTCCGTTGAATTCTTGTCTGCTTTGTATTTCATTTTTATATTTTCTTTCATTTTTTATGCTTTATAACACATGCCTTTTCTACACAGTCTGTAAGCATGAATCATAATTTTGGACTGATTTTTGTTGGTTTTGTTCTTGCTATAATCTGTTCCTGCCTGATATTTTTCTTGAATATTTTGCATAACTATGTGCATATGGTTTTTCTTTGACTTTATTTTATTAACCTTTTATTAATTTTGTATTTTCTTTTTAACTATTTTGAAATTCTTAGCATGAATATAAATTAGACTAGCCAAAGTCTACCAAAGTATTTTAAATCCACATTTATACATACATATATGTGTGTGTGTATATATATATATATATATATATATACACACACACACACACACACACACACACACACACACATTGAAGACAACTGACAAGGCACTGCAATTAAGATTTATATTGAATTTTTCTTGCATTAATACAAGCATTTTCTTTTCTGGACATAAAAACTGTTCTACGGATTTCAGTGTTTCCAGATAATCTGTTAGGCATTAGGACTTTTTTTTTTCCTTTTTTTTTAAATTTTAACTCAATATGTAGATTTTTATATATTTTAAACAGACAAAACTGCATATATTTACCTAAAAGGTAACCTTTTTTTTGGCCAACACTTGATCAGAAATATTGTTGGCAACATGATTTGTCTATCAGTTCACGATTCTTCTTAATGTTTTACTAGTCACCAACGATACTTCCGATCAGGTGTTGGCCAAAAAATAGCTTACCTTTTAGGGGGAAAAAAAAAAAAAAAATTCAGTTTTGTCAGTTTAAAACTATTTACAATTCTTGTGGTATAGGGCATATATATATATATATATATATATATATATATATATATATATATATATATAAAAATTTTTTGTTTTATATGGTCTTTTTATAGATACAAATATTTAAGTAAATGGTCTGTTTATAATAAACAGTATTAACAACATTTACTGGCCTGAATGTCCAAGAAATTTTCATAAAAAATGACTATGAAAATTTCTTGGGCACTCAGGCCAGTAAATGTTGTTAATACTGTTTATTATAAACAGAGCATTTACTTAAATATTTGTATCTATAAAAAAAAAAGTATAAACGTAAAAAATGTCTTAAAATAATAGTCAGACTTTGTCCATTTCATAATATATATATATATAGGGTCTGTCTATATTTCTGAGATATGAGGTATTATGTACATTATTTACATTATTCAAACTATTGTCCTAATCTTTGTTGTCATATTTATTACAAAGTTTCGGCCTTTCAGTATCTGTCTATATTTCTGAGATGAGGTATTATGTACACTATTTACATCATTCGGACTATTCCAACCACCTGAAAAAGGCCAGAGCATACAACAACTGAAACATTGTAATAAATATGGCTACAAAGATGAGGACAATAGTAAATAATATATATATATATATAGGGATTGGGATGTTTTTTATTTTCTGAACATGGTCAGCTAATTGTGGACATGTTTTGGAAAAAAAAAATTCCTATCTCTATACATACACATACACTTTGCTTATTAGATAATAAATGACATCACTTAACATCCTCTATAAATTACCTCCCCTTACACAGCAAGCTTTAAGAATATTTTAGAATGTTCACAAATTCAAAATTTGAAAATTTGACTCATATCTTTCCTCCACACTACTTCTATTGATAAATAGATGTTATTAAATCTTCACATTTTTGTTGAAAAAGCTTCTCAAGGAACACAATGCATTGGTATAGACAAGTTTTTCTTTTGTTTTTTCTTTTATATATGGAGATACAGTGGCATGGTGGATAGTGGCTCAGATTGGAGAGCTGAGTTTATTACATTCTCTTATGTGCAAATAACATTGAGAAAGATATGAATCCCTCTCTTCCCCACAAGCTATGGGTAAAATAGCAGGACAGATTTGGTTTTATGGCTTTGGGTGGCAACAGGTCTAAGAAAAGGACAATGCTGAATTTAAAACATGCAGAGGGTTGCTTGGAGGGTTACATCGTGTACTTTTGGCTCTTCCAAAAAAGTCTTCACCACTATAATTAAATCATATGTACAGGCAGTGGGGGATCTACATTTTTGGGGTTTGAACAGATATGGGGATGGGGCCTTCACAACAATAGATTTGAGGATCCAACTGCCAAAATGTAGGCTATGAATAGATTCTGGCAAGGTCAACAAGCCTATGTAGCTAAAGGCTCGGGTGCTGCATACCCCCATGAAAATTTAGAAATTTGAACCATGACTGGAAATTCTGAGGGCATATGAAATAGGTTTTAGAGCATATTCTAAAGCCAGTATTTGCTATTTCAACCCATTGGCTTATGATTCTATCATTAAAATACCCTTATTTTAATAAGAAACACTTTTAAAAATATATTTTTTTTCTTTTGTTAAAAAAAATTCACTCATTAAAAATGTTGCTTCAGGGGCGTCTCTGTGATTAGAAGCTCTGAGGCTAAATCTTTATTAGTTTCATTGTTGATCCACTGCTGTGTGTGTGTAGTCTGGCTGTTGAGTTCTAAGAACTGAGCTGCTGGACTGTCATACATCAAAAAATGATGGGAGAGTACTCTCTTTCTCATATATATATATATATATATATATATATATATATGAGGAATCTAAATGAAATAATAATAAAAAAAACGAAAGAATATTAATCTACAACCCAGTGTGTCTGAAGATTTTAATTTTTTAATATTTTTTTATTGTTCAAAATATATATATATATATATATATACTGTGTATTTGTGCAGCAACTTTCATTAAAAACAACTGACAAGGTACTGTGGTTAAATTTTCTATTTAATTTTTCTTGTGTTCTTATAATTTTCTTCATTACTGGACATAAATTATGTAGAAACTGTCCAAATGTTTTGTATGTCCGAGCACTTTTGGCTATACTTTTAGCCATTATCAAGGATGATTTTCTTTTTTTTTCTTTTAACAGAATGTATGGATTGTTTTATGTATGCATCTCACGTGGAGATCTACTAAACTCCATCCGCAACATACTCATTGATAGTACAAATATAATTGTCTCATCCACATGTAAAAAATTATAGCTAAAAGTAATGGAAACATTCTTAATAAAACAGTAAAAATTAACACTCAATAACATAAACTATGAACACTGCCATAATATGCTGACTATGTTTGGAAAATGAAACATTCCTATAACTCTAGATACATACATAAATCAATTGATATATTCAGTTAAAAGTAAAAATAAAATCATCCTTGATAATGGCTAAAAGTATAGCTGAAAGTGCTTGAACATACAAAACATTCAGACTATTTCTACATAATTTACATCCAGAAAAGAAGAAAATTATAAGAACACAAGAAAAATTAAATACAAAACTTAACCACATTCCCTTGTCAGTCGTTTTTAATGAAACCTGGATAAAAGAGGGATTGCTACCCAAATACAAAATATATAGAAGACTTTCTTACCATTTTTTGATGTATGATGGTTCAACAGCTCAGTTTTAGAACTAGAATTTTAAAGGAATATTCTCTTGAATTCACTCTCAGGTTGGATATGAATGAAAGCAGCAGTGGAGCAAGAAAGAGAATTCCAAGCTCAGTTCTTCCAAAGAGACCAATTTACTATGGAAACTATCACTGTATTCAAAAGATTTCCTGGTTTTGATTTCTCAGGAATGAACATTTAAAAGACTTCTAAATACAATCTACCATTCTTTGAGGAATCATTCTGCCATATTTCTTACCATCTTTCTTGATTTGTTTGTTTTTTTTTAAATCCATATCACCCCAAGCAAGGAAGTACAGCAACAAACAAGCAAGGGCTTACAGGGTATGGAGGAATTAGAAACAGGAATAACAGTAATGAGTAGAAAGAGAAAAGAGTAATCAGGAGGACAGTAGATAATGATTGACATTTCATTTAAACACTTAGAGATTAAAGTTGGCTGTAAAGCATGGAGCTGGAATGGAGTTCCACAGCTGAGAGGTGTGATAAAAGAAACTGTCAGCATAGAAGTCCCAGCTACATCTTGCTAGCTTAACTGTAAATTGATGAGTTCTTGCTGCCAGTCTAGTATTGCATTTAAATTCAAAACGTCTAGGTACCATAGCAAAGACTTCATCCAAACAATTACCATGAAAGTATTTATAAAAAAGCACAGAGAGGCAACCTTAGAGTGGTGGGCAAGTCCCTGAAGCCAAGGCGTAAGATCAGGAGCAATAATATTGCTGATTCTTCTTTGGATCTTATCAAAGAGCTCCAGGTAAACAGCAGAAGCAACGAACCATATATGGCAGCAATATTCTAAGTATGGGTAAATGGTAGACTTATAGATATGCAAGATAGATTCCGGAGAGAAAAATTATCTTGCTCAGCACAGTGAACTGATTTTCTTAGCAGCCGACCTAGTAATGGATTCAATATAGTCTTTCAACTTCACGTCAGCTGAGATCATTAGCCTGAGAAGCTGTAACAAATCATTTTTCTGGAGGTAAGCATCGGTCATACTGATGGAAGGCTGAGAGGGGTCTATCAGATGATTAATAGAGAGAAGTTTAGTTTTGGAGGCATTAAAATTGACAAGCCATCTTTTGCCCCAGTTAATGATGGTATTGAAGTAATTCTAGACATCAGCTGCCATTTTGACCATGTTGGACTGATCAGCCTTTCTATCAGGCAGAAGTAAATGGTAGTGTTTGGTTTCAAATTCTTGAGTATTTTATCATAATGGTTCTTCACTACAATGGACCATATTGGTGCTGCCTTTTCTTCAACAGGGTTATTAATTTTGAGTCTGAATCCAGATGTTTCATTCTCCTAGTTGAGTTGAGCCACACTAAGTTATAAAACTGTGTACCTCACTAACTTCTGATAACTCTATTCATTGAAATATTTCTTGATACCGTATGTATTCTTGCATAAATACACATGTACATATACACATCAGTATATTCATATATACATGCACACATGAATACATACACTACATATCCGCATATTACAAAATACATGTATACAGACACACTACAGCATGCACATATACATATATGGAGAAGGATATATAAATTTCTATAGATCAGAAAAATGATAGGTGACAGTTCTATGTAAGACATTTCATCCTTTAGAAGGATTTCATCAGACTAAAATAATGTTATTATTGATGGAATTATATATGTTGGGGGAGGGAGAAAATATAAACAACATATGCATACACACACACACACAGATATGTATATATACATACATGCATACATACACACACACATATATATATATATATATATATAATATATATATTTATATATAACTCTCTCTTTCCTTAAACTACTCTGTGCAGCATAGGGCTACACCGTACCACAAATGTTACTGTGAAGTTTTTGTATCAAGCAGATTTTTACAGGATGGTTTTGCCAGCCTTACACCTAAACACACACACACACACACACACATCATATATATATATATATATATATATATATATATATATATATATAACACCATTTACAAAATTCAACCTTTGACAAAAAAGCAATATTTACCAAAAAGATACAGCTTAATTAAAAAACACCCGATGCAATTTAAGATATAAAATATTTGAAATGCCGATCTTTACACTATGACAGTTTTTACTAGAGTGGTATCATCGGGCAGTAAAAGATTTACTGCCTGATTATACCACTCTGGTAAAAACTGTGGTAGCATAAAGATTGGCATTTCAAATATTTTATATCTTCTCTCTCTCGCTACATATATAGACAAGTGGAAATGTTTCATGAAATAGATTTGACTGAAAATAAATTTGATAATGCATTTTGCCATTCAAGATCTGAAAATGAAAGAATGAAATGCGTGTATTTGTGTAGAAGTACTAAGTTTCATATATATATATATATATATATATATATATAACCAACAAACAGAAAAAGTACCAAGTTTCATTATTTAAGCATACACACAAATACACATTTCATTTTAATTTATCAAGGTAAGTGATGATAAACAAAAATTGTAATGTTGTGCAGTTATATATATATATATATATATAGTCTCTACACACACATATACATTACATTACTCTCTCTCTCTCCACCTTAAACTCCTCTGTACAGCATAGAGCCACACCACCCAAGGTGTTGCTGTGAAGTTTCTGTAGCATGTAGGGTTTTATATATATATAAAAACATATATTACAACATATGTGTTTGCATTTTTGACTATATATTTATTTCCAGATATGTATGTATGCTCTAAAAATAGATTGCATGTAAATTATATTTATAGAAAGTTTATAAATCCTCAAATTGTAGCATAGTTTGATTCTTTTTAGATGGAGTCTCATCAATATTTTAAAATTTATTTCCTCTAACATCCTTATCTCTCTTGTGTCTACAGCTGTGTTCCAGTCTCCATTACTAAATGAGCCAATGACTTGGAGGCACCACAAGCAAGTTGGCAGCCAGCACTCTGCATCCAATAAAGTATTGGAACTCTCAGAGAACCACTAAATTTAATGCCTGTCCAATCTGGAATATTCTCCCATCTTTATATTTGTGTTTCTTCTTGACTCCTTGCACCATGCCCTGCAGGATTGTCTTGGCAAATCCTGATCATAAGACTTGCCAAAACTCTTTTAGTTTGTGCCTCCACATAATAGTTAAAAAAAAATTCATATTGCCTGACAGTATTTTCTGATTTCATTCTCCAATTCTCTGTTGGTAAGATGATCTTTGTAGAAGATACTAAAGAGTTTTTAAAAGCATCTCATCAGTATAACCCATGTCTTCTTTGTATTCACTGTCAACTTGCAGAATTCAAAGACACCAATAATGTGGGATGGCGTCAGTCTGATCTTTGAGCTGAACAAGATACTACATGACCTTTAGTTTTGTCATGGCTCCTGTTCTTTCTACGATCTTGAACAGTATTTCACTTTTCCCAAGAAAAACACATGTCACACACCATAAAATGTTGCATACATGACAATATTTATAGTTTATATATAAAATCTTGCTTTATAATATTTTTACATATTTTAATTGAAACCTGCAAAATAAAAACACTTTATCTTTCCCAAAAAGAAGCAAGAAAGATAATGCAGTTAGCGGAAATAAATGTTGGCATTGCTGTAGTTTGGATTGTTAGTATTAGGATTTTACTAAACTATTGAAATGTATTTCTTGGAGTTAATAAACCAGGTGAATCCAGGGATTGGCTGGAAAGTTCATAGGCTGACCAAGACAGAAATGTAAGTAGTTAGACACACCAGTTGGTAGACTAAAAGTCAGCATATAAACTTTCTGTCCAACCCTCATAATATAGCATTACCAGAGGACTTATTCTGACGAACATCCTTATCTTTGTATTTGTTTACAATATTTTCATTGTTATGTGTTATTTTTATCACCTTCTTAACTTTATGACTATCATTGATATGTTGGGATATTAGTCTAAATAAGTTGTCAACATGTGTGAACAAAGCTTACAGCATTTGTTGGTTTCTTCCCAACCATTTTCAGGTAATATATTTTGGATGACGTCTCAGTATCACCGAGGGGAAAATGGTTCACTCATAAAAAAAAAATAGGAAAGAATTTTTTTGTGACTAATTTTTGTTGATTAACATACATTACACCTCCTCTAAGACGCTATTTTGCAACCTTTTTACTCCTGTGAAACCTTTGAAATAGTTTCTATGTCTCAGGGAACCCATGCATAAAAATTATTATGAGGTCTGATCAAAAAGTATCAGGACTGATGCAATATAAGAAAAAAAAAAAAACTATAACACATATCAATTCAGTATTTAATCTCCTTTGGAGTAGTTCCCTTCTGAAGCAACACTCTTTATCCAACATTGTTCCATTCATGGAAGCATTCCTGCAACTCCTTTTTTTAGGATAGCCTTGTTACATTCTTTTGGATTTCCTCAACCTCTTGAAATCATGTTCCTTTCAAGTGGGATTTGATTTTTGAAGAGGAAAAAGTTGCAAGGAACCTCTGTGGTGTGTTGAGACGACCACACTCTACACACTTTCCTTCCAAGCACTGATATAAACAATGAAAGCTAACAAGAACATTATAACTTAATATGTATTCATGACACGCTTCAAAGTCAATTTATGTACTTTAGCTCCATTACCATAGCAAAGGTATAGATATATTTTTTATCAGACTTTATATATACCATTATTAATATTGATCTCTCTTATATCTTTGTTATAGTTCACATGGTAAAAATAATATACGAACAGCATGCAAGTGTTCTGCACTTTTGACTTACTGAATGATACACAAAATCTACCATATACAGGTCTGTCCACTAACCAGTAAAAGCGGTTTCACACTGATGCCATATAGACATTGCTAAATACATTCCCTATGATTATTATAATTTTAAATAATATAAGAGATTGAAGCCTTTATTTAATAACCAAGGATTCTCCGTCAATATGTCATACATGTATAGTAAAATATATAGTAAATATGCTGTACATGTATAGTATAGTAAAATATATAGTAAAATTATGAATATAAAATTAATAAAAAATTACTCAAAATTGCATTAGCCTGTTTCTCACAGAACCCCTAGCGACCTCTTGCGGAACCCTAAGGATCTAGGTAACACCAGATGAGAAACACTGCTCTAAGCACAACGTTTGTCAAAATTGTAAAATACTGACCATTTTTTTAAAATTTTTTTTTATTATCATTTTAGAAGCACATTCCTCTTCATAATACACTGTCAACTCAATCCCTGATTTTTTTATAGAGTAATCTTTTTGTTTTTATTTACAAATGTCAAATTTAAAATTGAGCCCATATCATTGATATCTGCATACTGTTAATGATGTAAATATTTTTTCAAATTAGGGATTTTCCGCATATTTAAATAATTTTTTCCTTTTTTGGCTTTGGCTTTATTGAAGAGACACTCATAAAAAGTTAAGCAATATTGAGCCTGATCAGTACCTAAATTGGTAACTGCTTGGGTATACCAAGGTGCTGTAAGCTTGGATGTGCAAGTGGTGTAATAGATAATGGCTCAGAAGCAGAGTTCCAATTTCCATTAGGTTCGTTACATTCACTTACCTGCAAATACCCTTTGGAAAGATATAAATCCATCTCTTCTCCCTCAGCTATGGGTTAATTCGTAAGACTTGCATCACTAAATCGTTATTTTGTCAAAAAAAAATACTTATAATCTAAAAATATTTTCTGGCTTTAAATAACCAACAATGGCTTCATAAGCTGTAGAAAGCGAATCAACCAACTAATGAATAAGCTCCTTGTAAATTCTCTTATTGCATTGTTTAATATTTGAGCTTAAAGTATTGCAATAGCAATCTTAAGTATAATTAAAGAAAAAAGATTTAAAATTGATTAGGTTTTCTATTTCACTGAAGCAGACGTTAAACACATGAGAGTTTCTCTATCTTCCATTTCTTTCTTTCTTATTATGTATATATACTTTTAGCCATAGAAAACAAATCAAGAAAATATAGAGATAAAATAATTATTTATTTAAAGGAGGTCAAAGAAATGAACAAAAATTACTCCCCCTAAGCCAAAAAAAAACAAACCTTTCTCCTTATTTTTTACAAGCCATTTTCATTCAGTAATGCTGACGTCTCCCCAGTTTTCATGTTGAACTAAATATCAGCATTTGACATTTTGACTGTATGACAAATTTATTTTTAAATTACTGTTTTGAATTGTTTGTAGCCTGGAATAACTTAAAAGGCTTTTCTTAATGCGTGACAACAAGCAACAATGTTTATAAATAGAAAAATCACTGATTCTGGTCTTAATTGTTTAGTATGTCTGCAACATTTAGAAATAAGTTTGAAGAGCTTATATGCTTTGCTATTCAAACCAGCATGCTGTTATACTTGTAACGTTTCAGCCATTGAACCTTCTTCAGGTGCCTGTATTTGTAGATGGTAACCTTTTTAGTTTTGTTTAATAATCAAAAGCAAATGCTTTTAACACAACATTGAAAATCTGACTTGTAGTCGCATAAAAATCGCAGAGACTGACACGTCTACATAAAAAAAAAACAATACCCTGTTTGATATTACCAGGGGTGGCAGTACCACCTTAGCCACCAAAACTGTGTTACCTCCCCTGGTTGGTTGCTAATGAGGGCAGGTTATCGCACATAATTTCTGATGTAATAAATATGCATACACCTGGGTTCCCCCCTCACAGTAATATGATTGGCTGGTGTCAGCCATAAATACAAACTGATGTGGAGGTACAGGGACTACACCGATTGACGATGCTTATTGCCTACCACTACAATGAGGACCAGTCCATTACGGTTACATGCTAGATTGTCCTACCCGGTTACAGTAGTCGACAACTACTTTGCTACTTCGAACAAATATATCCCTTTCTGGGATATATCACTTTCACACACTGTAGAAAATTTGGAATATTCAGCTGAAGCAAACAAGCCTTTTCTTCAGCCCACAAGGGCAGATTGATCTCATTCCATGTGCTTAGGGGAAATAACTCTTACCACTCATCAGTCCTCTTCACCTTTGTATCAGTTGTCTGTTTTTTCCACTGAATTAGAGTATGTGACTTTTCACAACTACCAAACACAGGGACTGAACTCACAATTTGCAAGGAACATATGTTTTAAACAATGCTTTAATCCAATAGACCATGTGTTTTGATTAAAAATTCTAAAAAGGTTACCAAGTACGAAGACAAGCTCATAAAGAAGGCTGTAGAGTTCAACTGTCAAAATACAGTGAGCGTATACGTTGTGGCATATGTATGATATCCACATAACCTATGAAAACAAAGAAATGTGGAATTTTCAAAATCATAATATTATGACACTTTCAAAATTTCTGTCAATGCTCAATAATTAGCAAAACATAACATTTATGAAGGTTTTCTTTTATTCAGTCATTCTGTAGAAATTAATCCATATTTCAAGCCTTATATATATATATATATATATATATATATATATATATATATATATATATATATATATATATATATATATATATATATATATATGGGTTGGCATATATATATATATATATATATATATATATATTAGGCTGATTATATATATATATATATATATATATATATATATATAACAAATATATATATATATGGGTTGATGTCTGAGATATATATATATATATATATATATATATATATATATATATATATCATTTAACCCCATAAAGGATTAAAAATTTTATAAAATTCTGATTTTAGGAAACCAAGAACTCTTTCATCCTACTTGTGTGTGTGTGTGTGTGTATATATATATATATATATATATATATATATACTAGCAGTAGTCCCTGGCGTTGCCTGGGGATATAACAGTAAGAGATAGATCAAGTATCGACCATCATAAAGGCTGAAAAATAAAATTGACAAAGATTATTGTTTAAGGTTTTTTTTACTTAATTGGTCAAACTCAAACAAAAACATTGTTTTCAATCGTTATGAGTCTATCGATTGAATAGAATTTTATTATAAACAATTGTCTTGTAAATGGAATTTTAAAGCATTCTGAATGTAAACATAAAAAAAAAAAAGTTGAACAATAATAAGAAACACTACCTGCCAAAAAAAAAGTGAAGTTTTGTTGAAATCGGTTGAAAAATGTAGGAAATCCGATCCAATATATAAACGTACAGACACACACACACACACACACAATCTGCATTTTATAATAAGTAAGATATATATATATAATTGTGTATTTTGGTTGTACTTCCTCTTTCATACAAATTTTATTAAAAACAACTGACAAGGTACTGGGATTAAGTTTTTCATTCAATTTTTCTTGTGTTCTTATAATTTCTTCTTTTGTGGGCATCAATTATGTAGAAATTGTCTAAATATTCTGTATGTCCAAGCACTTTCAACTATGCTTTTAGCCATTATCAAGAATGATTTTATTATTACTTTTAACTGAATGTCTGGGTTATTTTATGGATGTACCTTGAGTTATAGGAAAGTGGTGAAATTTGAGGAATAAAAAGCCAACAAAATGATAACAATATTGGTAATAAGATCGATGGTATTTATTATATTTTAACCTTTTGACTAAATTGAAACATAAAGAGAAAGATTTTAAAGTCAGAATTTTGGACACACCTGTGTACTTTTTCAACGAGACAAGAAAATTCTTTTGCCAATATTGTCATCATTTTGTTGACTTTTTATTCCTCAAATTCCATTAAGTGGTCTATTATATCTAAACACACATGCACCATCTTTCATTTTATATATATATATATATATATATATATAAAGTTTTTCATGGTACAGAATTTAATAATAGATAGGAAAAGACAATATTTATAAGGCATTTTTAAAAGCAAAAGCTAAAATAAAAACAACTGGTTTCGTCCCAGGACTTTAAAAAAGCATGTAAATTAATTTTTAATTAATATATATATATATATATATATATATATATATATATGATATTATTTGATAATTAGTAGGGATAATTCTGAGAAGGATGTAAATCCAAAGAGAGCTCAATGTAAGAACAGAACAAATATATTAATGAATAGGGAATCCTTAAAAATCCACTTATTTTGTAGACGCAGAAGTCCGTCTCTTCACACCAAATTTTACAAAATAAATCGAGTATCCACTTTTATATTTACATAAGCTCCATCCCTGATATTGAGCACTTTTACCCATAATTCTAACATACCTTAAAACTATATTTTTATCATATATAATTAATATAGATATCGTTGTTTAGTCAGTAGTCTTTTTAAATGGTTAAATTAATGTCTACCACCCAAGAGATCTAGAAGTTGGTCTAAAAAAAAAAAAAAGGTTGTTATTGAAAGTTCCAGTATTTAGCATAAATAAAGAATAAGTCAATTTAGGGGCACCATCTTGCAACATTCTTGATTATGTTGCGATGGTTTTACCTGGAGACATTGTTCAATTATTTATTATATCTCTATACACCTTATCTTCAATTCAATTCATTTGCCAAACCTGTTTTGCTTTTAGAGGTCTCAGCTCAATTAAAGTAAACATATTTTATTTATGCTTTTTTCAAGTCCTTAAAACTCATGGTGATTGTATCTGTCAATATGTCTCAGATGAGGTATTATGTACACTATTTACGTTGTTTGTGACTGTCATCCTCATTTTTGCTGCTATATATTTATCACAAAGTTTTGGCTGTTGTACTCTCCGGCCTTCCTCGGGTGGTTGGAATGTTGAACTGAACCCTTTATTTCGCTCACTGGGGTAAACTGTTCATATGGTGAGAAAAGGGAAATCACTGCCCTCTCTGGAATCAGATTGAAATCGTAGACAAAGAACATCATTGGAAAATTCGTAAACTTAAGGGATCAGCACGTATGCTAGGCCACAAAAATCCCCTGAGCTGACCAAGCATAGAAATGAATAAAATATGGAAACCAGTAATGAGGAGTGCCAGAGAAAATAAATAACAACGACGAAAATTGCAATATGAGCTCTGGTAAAAAAAAGTTTAAAAAAATGCAAAGATAACAGCAAAAATTACAACATGAGCACTGGTTAAAAATGGTTGCTGAAGACATTAGGTTTATAATACCCAGAAATTCATAAATAGATGTCCTCAAGAACACATGGCACAGGGGATAAAGGCATTAGTTAAAAAGAGTGTCAATACCTGGTTAAAGGCAGTGGAGAACTTGGAGAGGGGAATTAACAGGAGATAACTGATAACTGACATAACACGAGGAACTAGAACAGTTTAATTCAGTGAGTGAAATAAAGGGTTCAGTTCAACATTCCAACGGCCTGAAGAAGGCCAGAGCATACAGAGCCGAAACGTTGTGATAAATATGGCAACAAAGATGAGGATGATAGTCCAAACAATGTAAATTGTGATGATTGGTTTTTCATTCAGTGAATGAATTAACTGAGCATTTTTTATTTTTTTTTGCTGGGAAGCAGGTTCATGGAGTTTACTTTATTGACAGTTATAATGAGATCTACTTTTCATTTTTTTTTTCTATTTTTTTTTTTTCTATATTTTTTTTTTTTCAACATACGCTTTCTAATTCACTCATAACAGTTGTTGATGGAATGTGGTTCAATTTGAAGAGGAGATATTTGTTAGTGAATATTTCGTAATAGGATAATAAAACAATACTTATCCAGACACTTCAGGTCAAAGGAGGAAAAAAAATAATATATATACACTTACACACACACACACACACACATATATATATATATATATATACATGTATACACACTCACACACGTGTTTGTTTGTGTGTGTATATAATATATATATATATATATATATATATATATATATATATATATTATATTGTACAATTTATTACATTTATATTGTTACAATCATATTTGTTTAAAACTATTTATGTACATTTGTTTAATACTTTACTTACATTTTTTAGCAAAGTTTAATCTCTTAAGTGCTCAAAATGTCCTCCTTCAGCATTGTAACATTCCTCAACCCACTCCAGAATGCCATGACGCACAGCACGATACAAATCCCAATCTGCATCAATTTCAGTAAATACTTCTGAGATGTAGTCTTTTAATTCGTCCATTGTGTGGGGATTTCTCTCATAAAACTTGTTCTCAACTACACCCCCAAAAAAGAAATCCATCGGTGTTACATCGGATGAGTGGGGTAGCTATTCAATGCTTCCCCTTCTTCTGAACCAATGCCGTGGAAAGATTTGGTTAAGGTCATCCCTTACCACCAAAGCATAATGGTGCAGGGTAGGGGGACATCTTGCTCAAAGAACAGTTCAGCAAACTTCGCTCTGGTTCTGAGCTGTGATCTAAAATGTGAAACAAATGTAAGCCTACTTTTGATTTACCCTCATATATATATATATAATATATATATATATATAAATATATACACAAGTATAGGATTGGTGTATACAGAATAGATTCCAATAACCAACAAATACTATTCTGAAAAGAGGGCTCAATACAGAGTAGAGCAAATATAATTATTTATTCAAAAATTATAACATAAATGTTATAAAATCACTGAGTTAAATAGCCATTTTCTTTCAACACTTCTGGTGTCTTATCAAGTGATGGTGTTGATAAGACACCAGAAGTGTTGAAACAAAATGGCTATTTTTGTAGTGATTTTATAACATATTTATGTTATAATTTTTGAATAAATAATTATATATATATATAATGCAATAGTTATGAATTAAAGTGCTCAATATCAGGGAGAGAGTATATGTAAATATAAAAGTGGACATTGAAGTCAACACCTAGAGGCAACAGTCTGTTTCATGCTAAACACAATTGTCAGGCTATGTGCATTGTGTTTTGCTTGACTATTTCAGACAGGTCTGTGATGCATTATGGGTAGTCTATTGTACAGGGTGTTTCAAAAAATTTGATATCCTTTGAGATGTAAATATCACAGAAAGTACATGATTAAGGTAAATGAAATTAAAAAGTATTAATGTTGAAGATCATAAGATTTATTCTTCCAAATCTGAATGAGAAATTCAAAATCATGTGGATTATGTGAACGATTTCACAAATGTTCAATATGCGCACCGTCTGAGACATAGCATTTTTATACCTGTAAAGAAAAAGATTAAAGAACATAAAAATACAAATAAGAAAAACACAAAAACATAAAAACATAAAACAAACATTAAACATAAAGATGCTATTAAAATTTGAAGTCATTTGAAGGAGATCTAACAAAGTTATTAGATTGCGAAATGATATCAAATTTTTTGAAACACCCTGTATTATTCTAACGCTTATTTTAGTGGGCAGTAATGGCCATTTAGAATTATTCTAGAAGCTATTGAGTAGGAATAATTGTAGATCCAAATGTAGGCTGAACAATATCAGCCTACAAGAAAAAGATAATGATTTACATTGCATTTCAATTTTTGAAGATCAAAATTGACTGGAAAGCAAGGAGCCTGAAGAGAGTTCCACAAGTGAGAAAAGAAACTCTTAATGTAGAACTTAATTATCTTCAACTGTAAAATGAGACCTAACTACCAATCTAGTCATATGTTTGGATAATTCAAAATTCTGGATAGTTGAATACCTAAAGTTATCAAAAAAAGAATAAAGAAAAACATAATTTTCTGGAATTGATTTAAAATTTATATCATCAAATAGGCTTTTCCAATGCATTATTCAAGGTTTTGTCCAGTTTATTTTCTATGTAAAACTGCATCATTTTTAGTCTGTTTCCAGGTGGCCTAACATTTTCTACTGCTAATTCCTGAAACTGGTTTAATGTAGACATACATGGAAGGGTCACTTCTGGTTGAAAATGCAACCAACTTAAACCATTTGTCAAACATTGGTTCAAAATGTTAAAATTGGGCATTGGGGCTGTTGAACTTTAACCAGAGCACTATTATTATCCTCCTCCTCCATTTCAACAATTCTAAGGTTACTGTGTTCATTCAAATTTATCTTTTTTTGTATGCAAAAACAATAAGGAAATTAACAAGAATAAACTGATTTTATAAGTGTTTTTATCAAATGTTGAATATGGTTTTCTAAGTTCTCAAAACCCTTATCTGAGATGAAATATTAGGATCGTTTTAGTTCAGATAAGTGAAAAATGTTTGGATTATTTCACTTTCTCTTCATTTCATGTCCGGATAATTGAATTCCGGGAAGACTAAGGTATGGATAATCAGGAAAGGACTGTACTGGCGATAGAAAGAGGACCAAGAAACTCTAACTTACTCATGGCTAAGAGATCATTATATCTCACCTATCCAGTCAGAGCTGCTATTTGCAATTTAATTAAAACACATGCATGGTTCAAGCTCTTTTAAAACTATTGTGAATTCACATGCATGGTCAAAAACCTGAATAAAAAGTGAGCCACACAGATGAGCAAATGATCAAATACAGGACTTTGAAAACTTTTTACACCATGAGTGCTTTAGTAGGTCCCCAGTGAATACTTATTTTATTTATTCATTTATTCATTTTATTTTATTTATTCATTTTATTTTATTTATTTATCTATTTTATTTTATTTTATTTATTCTATTTTATTTTATTTTATTTATTTTATTTTATTAATTTATTTTGTTAATTTATTTTATTAAATCATTTTATCTATTTAATTTATTTATTTATTTATTTTATTTTATTTATTTATCTATTTATCTATTCTAATTCTATTTTATTTTATTTATTTATTTTATTTATTGTTTTATTTTATTTTATTTTTTATTTTATTGTATTTATTTTATTTGTATTTATTTTATTTGTATTTATTTTATTTGTATTTATTTTATTTGTATTTATTTTATTTGTATTTATTTTATTTGTATTTATTTTATTTGTATTTATTTTATTTGTATTTATTTTATTTGTATTTATTTTATTTGTATTTATTTTATTTGTATTTATTTTATTTGTATTTATTTTATTTGTATTTATTTTATTTGTATTTATTTTATTTGTATTTATTTTATTTTATCTTATTTATTTTATCTTATTTATTTATCTATTTATTTTATTAATTTATATGTTAAATCAAAGTGAGAGATGTAGGTTCTTGTGGTGATTGGGTTCATTGTTAGATTGAATGGATCACAAATCAAATTAGATGTAGGATAGTCAATGAAGCCCAGCCTGTCCTCACTTCCTCTTTGGCCTTCTGCCACATAACAATTGTAAAAGTTGTTAAAATAAACAGCTACAGGTCTTTGACTTGTTCAGGACAGAACTCATTGCAACAACTACTACAGATGATACAATGCTGTTGTAGACATAATCGTGTTTTTTCAGATAAAAAAATAAAAATAAATATACAAATAATTACATAAAATTTAACAACAACATATTTTATTGCCTTAACAAAACTAAACAGAAATAATAGAAAAGGTGTGTGTAAGTAGATGTCCTTTTTCATATGTATGTGTGTGCAAAGGTCATATAGGAGATTTACATCATGAGAAGAGTTCTTTGATAACCTTTGGGCATCATGTCCTGTGTACTTTTGCAACATGACATCCACTGGTCACTTAAGAGTGGAAGCAGGACATGTCAATCTTTAAGATATCTTTTACTTTATCTTTAATTATTTATTTTATTTATTTATATTATTTATTCATTTTATTTATTTCATTTAACCCCCAAGCAAGGTGATAAAGCAACTAAGATGCAAGGGTTGACAGTAGATTGAAGGAAATTTAGCAAATGCTACTGACAAGAAAGGACAATAAGAAGACCAGGATTCAAGGAGACAGAAGGTGACAGTTGACATTGCATTTAGATTTTTGTAGAATGCCGTTGATACAATGGTGTGATGTTAGACAAGATTTCTGTAGGTGAGAAGGGTGAAAGAAGAAACTATTACAATAGAATTTACGGTCACACTTAGAAATGTCAACAGTAGAATGATGAGACCTAACTGCCAATCTAGTATCCTGTGAGTAAACAGAAAAAAGACTGAAACTTTTACCCAGGTTTCTTTTATACAGATTTGGTAATGCTATCTAGTGGTAATTAGCAGAAGTTCTTTGGCAGACAAGTGGAGTAATCCAACACATTGGTTTGGCTTATTTTGTATTAAAGCATATCAATCTTTATGGGTTATTTAATGCTAACAAATTTTTTAGAGTAGGTTCATATGAATAGAATATGTATTCTTTGTAAGTGATCAGTTTGTAGATCAGGTTGCGTTGACGTATTTTTGTAAAGAGGGTTTTTGTCAAGAGTCAAATATATTGCTGGTAATATTTTTTTGAAATATACTGCTGGTAATTTTTTTTTTTTTTTAAATCTATTGCTGGTAATATTTTTACTCTATAAATCTATTTTTATTATTTTAGTAGTGTTTTTACCCCAGTTGGTGGGGTTAACTATTTGCCCATAGATGGGAGCCTAACAGGTGCTATCACTATGGGTCAGAGTGGACCTGGGAATAGTAATTTAAGAGGTGGTTCTACACTCCTGAAAACCTCCCAATCAGAGACCTTGCTGCCAGATGTATTTTATCGTTATACCCAGGATGGCCAACATATTGGTCAGCATGTTAATACTAATAGATGCATTACAAAAAAAAACTTAGATGTACTGAAAGTGATTTTTCTATTTATTTATTTGATTTTTTTTTTTGTGAATATCATATATATATATATATATATATATATATATATATATATATAAAATAATAATAATATTGCACAATCTCTCTGACCACGACTAACAATATTCTTTTTTTTTTTTTTTCTATTCGGTTTTACTTTTTAATAGTCCATTAAATATGGTAATATTTATCTTATTTCAGGTTTTTCCCCAGGAACTGGAAGTCCAGCTAGAATACAGAAACTTCACAGACTGGCTGCATACCTTTGAACTCTACCGAGGAAAGAAGATCAGTGGAGATGACGCTGACGAAAGTCGTGTCGTCGGAAAATTTAAAGTATGTCACCAACACTATATTCGTATTACTACCATGGCAATTCTTTTGCTGTTTTGCATTTTACAGTATTTCGCCACTTTTTATCGTAAAATATGCTACCAATGAACCTGTTTTTTTTTGTTTTGTTTGTCGTTTTTTTAATCTCTCTTGAGAAAATATAAATTTGTTACTATTGTCAGTTAAAAATTTATTTCAAATATACAGGGTAAAGCATACAATCTGGAACCTCCGTTGACGCAATCTAAGGGAGGTGACTCTGTGGACATTAACACGTGGGTCTAAGGGAAGTAACCCGGTCCACTATTTATAACCTTTAAGAAACGACAAATTTTCACCTATTTCTTCTCCAAATCAGCATGAAATTGTTTGCTTTTTTTAAACCTGAGATCCAATATTTTCAACAAACTTAAATGAAATACAAGAGTAAAACATTTAACAACTTTTATACAGTCTTCTCAAAGTTCTTTTTCGGGATTTTTTTTATTATTTATAAATAATTTACTATAAACGTAATTTTAATGGCTACACGTATTTGAGTAGACATCCCTAATTTATTTAGAATGAAATTAACATCTACCGGGCTATATAATAGAAAGTTCTATCAGCAGGGATTGAACCTGAATTCTCTTAATTTCTTAACTTTAAATGTAGAAAATACCAAAATTTTTGGATCTTTTCTGTTAATTCACTCCAAATAATGTAAAGTTACTTATCCCAAATATTAATTCACCCCAAGAAATTATAAATTTTAAATCAAAGTTTATTTATTTTTTATGAAATTTTTGGCACTCTTTTGAAATTGTAAATTTTAAATCAAAATTGCTTCACAACAACTCCAGCCCCCAGAATGAGAAATTAGCAAAAATCAAGGAGTTATTCACATTTTGTAAGTGCAAATTATATTCAAGGATTTTTTTACAATTAAAAAAACAAAGAAAAAAAAAATTTGATTTTGGCTTGTCTATTGGGGTGAGTGTGAATGCAAACAACCCCACTCAACCCACACTTAGGAATGAGTGGCAGAACTAATTTCAACTCGATTTAAAATCAGTTATCAATTTCAACTGGCTCCTGTTCTCTCTAAACTCTACAATAAATGCCTTGCTACGGCTTACTTTCCTGCTTGTTGGAAATCCTCTTTTGTAGTTCCAGTATTTAAGAACTTGGGTGAACTGACCAATCCTTCTATCGTTATATTAGCCTTTTACCACTTTTTGTTAAAGTATTTGAGACTCTAATTAATTCTGAATTGGTTAAGCGTCTCACATCGCATGATCTTCTTTCAGATAAACAATATGGCTTTCACTTCTCTAGGTCAGCTGCTGCTGCGTTAATGATTATTCCTGTTCTTTTATCGCTCTCTCCCTCCTTAATAATGTTTTTTTTTTTTTTTTTTTTATTTTCTTGCATATGGTAACCCTTTGCATTTTAGTGGCTTTATTGCTTGAGGTGAAATTATTTAAAGAAAAAGGCTGCTTCCTTAATTACTGCAGTCTTAATCTGTTCAAGTCTAAGATCAACTATATATCTTCATGATTGGTACTTTCTCCTCCTACATCCATACAACAACCTCATTCAGTAACACTCTATTTTGAGTGGCTCTTTAGCTATATATTTAGCAAAAAGAAGACAAAGGAACATGTTCTATGATATTTTTTTGCACCCATCTGTAGAACCACATCTTTGTTGCTTTATAGTTCCTCTTTGAAGAGATAGTCCAGCATTTGTTGTCATATGGAAGATTAGATATTATTTAATAATTCAGTACTCTTTTTTTCTTATATGTTGGTTTGTTCCTGAAAGGCATCTTTCACAATTCTTATGTGCTTTGGAATTTTGTGACAGATTTTCCATTGTCTCTTCCTGCACTATACAGTTGAACTTCTGTATCTGCTTGATTTTGACATCCCCAATATATAACTTACACCTTGGGCTGTCTCTTTTGCTGATGACCATATATTGTTTTTTTCACAGTTAATTTCTTGTTGCTTCCTATTATTAGTCCTACATTGAGTAACCCTTTGCATTTTAGTGGCTTTATTGCTTGAGGTGAAATTATTTAAAGAAAAAGGCTTATCTTGGATAAACAATTCATAAGAAGAAAAAAAAAAGAACAACTCTGAATTCCAAACTGAGGAGAGGGCAATAAGAATGCAATCTATATTCAAAAGGATGGCAACAGTGCTGGGCCGTCCTTGGTATGACGATAAACTACATCTGTATCCTGGGTAAGAGATAAACTATGTCCAACAGCAAGGCCTCTGCTCAGCAGGTTTTGAGGAGCATGGAGCCACCTCTTAATTGCTGGTGTTCCCAGGTCCACCCTGACCCACGGTGGTAGCACCTGTTAGGGTCCCAGCTATGGGCAAATAGTTAACCCTCAAACTAGGGTCAAAACATTATGAAAGTGTAAAAATAGATTTTAATACCAGAAATACTTTTTTTTTAAATTATTGCCAGCAATACATTTTTGAAGAAAAAATATTACCAGGAACAAAAATTTTGTTGGCATTAAATGACCCATTGAGGTTGATGTGCCATAAAACAAAACAACTAACCAACGAACCAACCAGAAATAGATTTTTGGAAAAAAATATTACAATGAAAATTTTGTCAGTATTAAATAACCCATTGAGGTTGATATGCCATAAAACAAAATAAACCAAACCAATCTAAACCAAAGAATACATATTCTATTCATATAAACTTATCCTAAAAATCTTGTCAGCATTAAATAACCTATTGAGGTTGATATGCCATAAAACAAACCAAACCACCAAGCTAAGAATGCAACCACTCTTCTATCTTTCCCAAGGAGGCATGGCAAAAAGGATTATGTAGAGAGACATGTCCAGAAAGGGACATAACATTTTTAAAGAAGATATATAGAGGGACCAAGCTAACGGTTAACAGCATGGTAGATGGTATCAAGGAACCATATCCAAAATAACTTCCCTTTGAAAGGAATGAGTTTATGTCTCTCAAAAGGTCAGGTCAAGGATCAGTTCCCACCTATGGTACCATGAAAACCAGCATAACTTGTGAAATGTTATTTGGAGAGGAAACAATTACCATCAAATCCCATTCTTTTGTGCATGACATCAAGGATTCAACATGTAGTCCCAATGACCTATGCTATCACTGGATAATTTGAAATTGGTTTTAAAAAATAAGCACTTTAAATGCATTTACTACCATTGTTTTTTTTTTAATCATTTCACCCTAAACAAGGCAATAAAGTTATTAAGACACAAGGAATTACTGAGTAAAATAATAAGGAAAAGAAAAATATTATTAAGGAGCAAGAACAATAAAAGTAAAGGAATCAAGATGATAATAAATAACAACTGACATTGCATTTAAATATTTGAAGATCAAATTTGTCTGGAAAGCAAGAAGCCAGAAGAGAGTTCCACAAGCGAGAAGTATAAGAGAAACTGCTAGCAAAGAACTTAAGACTACATCTAACCAGTTCAAGACTAAAAGACACCTTGTTATCAATCTAGTACTGCATTTAAATTCATAAAGTCTAGATACTATAAAGGAAAGTTCATCAGAACAAGTACCATGAAAGTATTTGTAGAAAAGACGCAGGAAAGATACAATATGGCAGTGAAAAAGTGACAAAATTCCAAGAATCATTGCAGATTGTTCTTTGGATCTTAAAATTTAATTAATATTTTAGAGACAATTTGGTTATCATCAAGCACTGATACGAAAAGAAATAAGACCCAGGTCATAACTTTGTGATCATACAAAGCAGAATTTTCTCTTCGCTTTAGATTGAAGATTATTATTGGATTGTTTTCCTTTTATAAACAAATTCCCCACTTAATCTAAAACAAAATAGCATATAAGTCAGCAATTCTACAAAAAACAGGAAGTTGTGGAGAGCAGTGGTCACCAGTGTTCCAAAGGGACATGACATATAGAAGAAGAGAGCAATGCAAAAGGATGTATACTTGTGTTTTATGGGCACATGGCCAAGTGGTTAGAACATTCGTTTTCAGAAAATGAGACCCGGGTTCAAATCTCATTATGGTCAATTTGTCAGGGAGACTTCCTGATGTTATTGGACTGGAGGGGTCAATCCCAGCATTATTACCTTTGGAAAGTGCCTGGAAAACCATGTCACAGGTTGACCCAAGCCTTGTGAGTGAAATTAGGTAGACAGAACCTTTGGGTACCATCAATAGCTGTGCTAGCACAAAGTCACAAGTCATTGTGACTGAGAGCTTGAGTGTGCTGGCCTTGTTCAAATTGTTGTTCATGCTAGATTAAAACACTCTTTCCCCAGAAACAGTAACTAAGGTTTGCTCAGCATAGTTTCAGTATGAACAAGGTTGGTTCGGGGGGTTGAATAAACACAAATGCACCTGAGTATGCATCTACAATGTTTTTTGGCTAGCCACCCTAGTAGACAGGTATCCTTGAATACAGTGGCCAGCTATATATATATATATATATATATATATATATATATATATATATACCTATGTTTTATTGAGTGTGCAAATGTGTTTGATAAGATATGTCAAAAAGAACTTTTGGAACTGGTAGGTAACCATATTTGAGAAAGATAGTCCAGAATTTATACTGGCAGCTAACCACTTGCATATAGATGGGAAATAAGCTCAGCAGATATACAAAAATAGAAAGTGTGTAGAGACAATGATGTATCTTATCACCAGACATTCATCTTATACAGTGTGACAATTCTGAGAGAATTTGAGGTCCTACAAAATTCAATATTGGTGGCCACAATCTTAGCAACAGAAGATATGCAGATAGCAAACATAGAAAAGAAACTCATCATCATCCTTCGACATCTCTGTGGTTGGTCAGGGCTCCATTAACAATCCTTTTCTACACTGCTCGGTTTTGCCATCCCCAGTGTTCTACCCTGAGTCTTGAGCCACGATGTCTGGGGAAGTCAACTTTCATGAGAAGACACCTCCAGAAGGATGCCATAAAAATAAGTTTAACACGACCCCCCCCCCCCCGCCCAGTCTGCTCAGTGGCAGTGGTTGGAAAATTGCAATCACTTTTGAGAGATTAGCCTCAGTTCTCTTCAAATTGTGTTAAGCATTACATAGGATCTTCAACTGATGTTCTGGATTTTTCTAAGTAGATTTGTATATGTTCCATCCAGTCGACTTTGAACAGGTAATGTCCAAGCTTCTGATTTATACAGTAGAACTAGTTTAATCAATGTTTGAAAGGTTTGGACTTTTAAAGACTATGGAAGGTTCAAACACCAAATCTTGTGGAGTTTGTTACACACATCCTATACAAGAGCTTTGCGGATGTTGAAGCCTTTTGGGGAATCTATTATGTGAGATCCAAGATATTTAAAGTCCTCAACCCTTTTGATGGATGTAGTTTTGGGTGACGTCAACTCAGATGGTTCAGGCAACGTTGTGATATATTATGTCCTGCTCACATTGCAACAGAGACCTACCTGGCTCGCTGCTTGTTCGAGTGGTTACGTCAAGGATTCTGCATCTCTGATACATTGAGAAATTAGTGTAAGATCATTGGCAAATTCAAACTACAAGAACTTCTACAGAAATAGTGAAGTTAATTACTTCAGATAATTTTTTTAATCATTGTACACCAAGCAAAGGCATAAAGCCATTAAAACACAAGGGGTTACCGAGTGTTTGAGAATATGTGAAAAAAAAAAAAAAGCAGTATTAAGGAGAGGCACAGTAGGAGTAATAGATAGTGGCTCAGATTGAGGAATCGGAGAGCTGAGTTTGAATTCCAGTTGAATCTATTACATTCAGTTACGTGCTAATACTCTTGGGAAAGGTATGAATCCTCCTCTTCTCCCCACCACCAGCTATGGGTAAATAGCAGGACAGACCGTGTTCTATAGTTTTGGATGGCAACTGGTCCACTGCAGAAATAGCAATCTACTGCAGGAAAAATGTGCTTTGTCAGTCATGTATCGAAAGATACATGACTGCCTAAGTGTGTATCACGCATGGCACAAAACTGACTGATTAAGGAGAGAGAATAACAAAAGAACAGTAATTAAGAAGACAAAAGATGATGATTGGCATTGCATTTAAACTTTTGAAGATCAAAGTTGACTGGAAAACAAAAGGCTAGAAGATATTTCCACAAGTAAGAAGTGTGACAGAAGAAACTGTTAGCATAGAACTTACAATTACATCTCACAATTTAAACTGTAAAATGATGAGACCTAACTGCCAATCTAGTTTAGTATTGCATTTAAATTTGTGAAGCTCAGGTACCAAAGAGGAAAGCTCTGTCTTCATTGTGATGGAAGAAAAAAGTTAAAGACAATGTTTGATTCTAGTGAGAATAAGAGGATATACATAAGAAAGACAGAAACCTCTATCTATAAAAGTCAGTGTGTGTGTGTGTGTAACAAATGCACGGCTGCAATTTTCGACAGATTTGCACCAAAATTGACATGCACATCCAAGTTAGCGGGAAGGCCAAGACCGACTTTGCATTTCCCAACTCCCATCGATAGTGGAAAGAATCAATTTTTTCATGCTTCTATGACAGTTTTCATGTAGTTTGCGGCCATTTTCTACTGGCCATAGTGAGATTCTATAGCTGGCTGCGACAAATAGGCAGGAAGATTCTATTGGCCAGCGTGAGAGCCAACAGCTGACTCACACGAATGTTAACTAGCATGCTAGCATGCAAAAAAAAAAAATTGATAGCTGCATTTGTCACAAGTGGGAAAAATTTAAATCTGCATGGCACTTTACTCCAATTGGCTCATTCACTTGCTTAAACTCAACGTTGATTCTGATTCTGCAGAACTGGGTCTGGTGTGAAAAAGTATTTGTTGTTAACATTCTTTTTTCATTCGGTTTTTCCAGTTACAAGTCCTTTTCTAAAGCTGACCATTTTGTGTTCATTTTGTTTAGTTCTTTTTTCGTAATAGATTTAATGTTTAGTATAGAGCTTAGAAAAAAAATTCGCAGTGTGAGATAGGCAAGAAGTAAGGCATGTAGCAACATCAGCATGGCAAAGGGCACTCTTTTAACGGCAAGGAAGGGCAAAAATATTTTAAGTCAAGTGATAGCGATTGCTGTGTGATTTGTACAATTTTTTGAATCAAGCATGGGCAACGCTGGGCCATTCTGCTAGTCTTCAATAAAATGGAAAACCATGTCAATTTTAAATCTTTTCTTCTATTTGCCCACAGTTGCTACCTCCCAGATTGGACATGGGAATAACAGCAATTAAGAGGTGGTTCCATGCTCCTCGAAACCTCCAATCCCCCAATCAGAGACCTTGCTGCCAAATATAGTTTACCCACAACTGTTCAACATAATGTGGCTATAAGCCTTTGGGAGTCACTCAAGGTAGAGGGTTATGGAGTAAATAGAATAAGCATAGTTTGTGGGGATATTGGTGGGGAGAGAACAGCTGACCTTGAACAGGTTAAGATTGTAGTGATCAAGGAAGCACCCTCTTGGGAGACAATTCCACTGAGTAGCAGTTTAATTAGAAAAGTGTGCTATTCTAAATATCCTCTTCTTGCTATATTTCCATTATTAAATTGTTTTCAATACATCTCTTTTTATAAACTTATTAAAATGTTGTTCCTTCCCAAAAATACAAATTTAGTTTGTCAATGCCTCAGTGCTGTCTTTGTCTGTCTATTCTTAGAATTTCTAGAAACTGGCCATAACCAAAATATCTTAACTAAAGAATCAACAAATTCACTTGTTAACTCAAGTGTTTCAACATGATTTAGCTGTAAGCCTCTGAGCTTATTCAATCATTAACTTAAGAATTATGAGTTATTGGAAAATTCAAATAAAAAAAAAAGATGGCTAACCTGCATTGCAAGTGAACTGAGGTAATGGGGAGGGGGTGATAATAGGAGGTTGAACATCTGTCTGATTTTTGGGACCTATTTGCCCTATTTCATGATATATACCATAGATAATAACTCAAAAAGAACCTCAAAAAATTATACTAATTTATGCCAATGATTCCATAAGAAATTTTGGGTATAGGTATGTATGATAGATTCTGGAGAGAAAAATTGTCTTGGACAACACAGCGTTAGAGGTCTGGGAATGTTCTAAAATTTTTCTCACTAAACTAAGAATAATTTCTTTTTCTTTTTTTTTTTTTTTTGGTTTATTCCATTCTAGATAACAAGGAAAACCTAAAGTGGATTTTCAAAAAGCGTGGGAGACATGTTACATATTTTTTTTTTAAGGAAAGGTTAATAAATTCAAGTTTGAAACAGGAAAATGAAAAGGATTTGCATACAGTATTGTTTAAAATATCAGCGATTTCTAATAAGGCATTTAGAACAGGGTGTAGTCAGATATTTTTTTGTAAGCTGACATTTGGAAAATACAAACAGCTCTTTAAAAAAAAAAGAATTCCCTTAAAAAAGCAAAGCAATCCAATAATAATCTTCAATCTAAAATGAAAAGAAATTTCTGCTTCATATGAATTTTTTCATTGACCAAGTTATTATGCAGCTCTCATTTCTTTTTATTTGTATCCTTGACAATGACCAAAATTTTTCTAAAATTATTAAATATTAAATTTAAATGATGGTAAATATATTTAAACTAAACAGTGGCACAGTTGTCCACTGCTATTAGGTGAACAAGTTTACTGCAGTACCTAAATCATTTACCCATGCTTAGAATATTGCTGCCATATATAGCCCAGTGCCCTTGCTATATACCTTGAGCTCCTTGATAAAATCCAAAGAAGAATAAGCAATATTATCAGTCTTGATGTGGTAGCTCAGCTTCAGTCACTTTCCGACTGCTATAAGGTTGCCGCCCTGTGCCTTTTCTATAAATACTTTCATGGTAATTGTTTGAATGAGCTCTGAGCTATAGCACCTAGACTTTTTCAATTTAAGCACAGCACTAGCCTGGTGTTGGAATCTTGTCAGTTTACAATTGAGCTGGCTAGATAAAGTTGTAAATTCTATGATAAGTTTCTTTTTATGCACTTCTCGCTTGTGGAACTCCCTTCCAGCTCCATACTTTCTAGCCAACTTTAATCTCCAAAACTTTAAATGCAATCTCAATCACTATCACTCCTGATTACTCTTTTCTCTGCTCATTAGTAATATTTCTGTTCCTAATTATTCCACACCCTGTAATCCCTTGTGTCTTAGTGGCTTTTACTACCTTGCTTAGGATGAAATTGATAAAAAAAAAAACAATGTCTGCTTGCATCTATGTTGAAGGTCAAGGGTCAGTGTCTTCTCTGCATTATTAATATTACTTCCCTTTCCATTGCATTCTTTTTCAATGTGTGTCAATTGCAGTATCATTATTGTTAACTTAAAATTGCCATAGAAGGATATGACAGCACAACAATGAAATTCAAATTCAGAGATCTGAGTCACCTTCAGTGACAGGATAAATATTTTGCACAGCAAATGAAGTCACATACAGTGTGATAAAGGTTAATCTGAAATGTTTTCATCATAAAATGTTTGTCGGCCTGCAAGATCTCCTGAAAATATATGCTAAGTTTTGGGCCTTTCAAATTTAAAAACTTTTCTATAACCACAAGCAAAAATACCATGCAAAATTATTCCATGAGTGAAAATTTTTTTATATATATATGTATATACATACACACATATACATACATATATATATATATATATATATATATATATATATATATATGTCATGAAGCAGCCTCAAGGAATAGGGAGACATGAAGCAACTGAGAAATATAAAGATACTGACCAAGACATGAAACATGAACCAACTGAGATTGATAAACACAAAGTGACTGAGGGAAAAACTATAGACAGTAACTGAGCAAGAGAGTGAAACATGAAACAACTAAGATTAATAAAGAAACATTAAATTATTGAGGCAAAAAGGGAGACAGGAATCAACCAAGACAAATATGGAGACACTAACTGGCCAAAACAAATAGGAAGACCTGAGGCAACTGACACAGATTGGGAAACACAAACTGAATATGGCAGATAGGGTAACGCAAGCCAGGTGAGGCAGATAGTGACGTGAACCAGGTGAGGCAGATATAGTGACACTAGCCAGGTGAGGCAGAGAGGGAGACATAAATCAGTGCAGAAATAAAACCAGATTGGTACACTCTTGTGCCCAAAATACAGTCTGGCTATCCCTTGGTATCTGCATATGTCTTTCTGCTAGGGTAGCTATCCCCATTGTAGTTGCCTGCTCAGACGCACATACATTTCTTCAAAACACACAGTCGACTTGCGATTTATACTGCAAGTATGCTATAATTTGAAATGATTACTAGTTTGACCACAGCCAGTATGCTCAAACCCTTGGACACGACCACTTGCAACCATACTAGCACACCTGTTAACAACCTGCTAAATGTTTTAATCTACCAAATTTCACTCACAAGACTTGTGTCCAATTGTGTTATGGTTTTGAGGCACCTCTCATAATTGTATCACCCTGCTATGGTTTTCAGGCACTTCAGTGCCATATGCTGAGATTCTCTCCATAGGCTGATATTATAAAGGAGCCACTTCCCTGACAAATCAGCCATGGTGAGATTTGAACCTAAGTCTTATTGTCAGCATGTTAATGTTGTAACTACTCCACCATGCACCCTTTAAAAAAAATGGCATTATTTATCCCAAAAAATACATGACAGTATAATCTTTTGGAATTAATTATGGACACATATGATCAAAAATTATATGATAAAGTTATATGCATTGTTCCGGTCACATTTGGTATGGGGAAGTTTAATTTTATTGCTGACTTTTATCAATCAAGTAAATATAGAATCGTTCTGTAGAGGACCGTGTGGGTTTGCGTGTTCTTAAATTAGAAACATGTGCTGTTTATTCCTGCTAGAAGGAGGTCCAACTACAAGAACAATGCCAGACTCCAGTTGAGTCCAACTGAAGATGTAAAGAAAACAAACAAGACTGAAATATATATCTCAACAAATATATGTATTAAACAACAAATTTACAAGTGACAAAGACATCAACATTTGTGTTTGTGTGTGAATGTAAAAAGTTTGTATTTTGGTGAATGTTTGTATGTACGTGTGTGCATGTTTCATGGCGTTTTCTCACAAGTGGGCGAAAACGCAGATCTCTAAAAGAGATCACATTTTTAAATGTGTCCGCTGAAATGCAAAGTAGAAAAGAGAATGAGGCAATAAATTGCCCAGTATTTATAATGTAAGGAGAGCGACCCCTAGTGAACAATTAGAGAAATAAGTAGGAGCTAACTCCAATAATTCTATTTGCAATTTTGAGACAGTTGTCTACATGGTCTGGAGACATTTTATTTGCAAGGGATTTTGAAGTTCTCAAAGGTGTTTCTGTCTAAAAAGAATAGAAGATCTAGTAAAGAAATTCTGGCAAGGTTTATGAAATTTAAAAATAGCATTTCATTTGTCAGTAAAAATCTCTGAACTTATTTTTCAAGGCTTGTCTGTTTCAAGGATTGTCTGAAAAAGTAAATAAATAATTTAAAGGAAGTGGAAACAAAGAAAAAAAAACTTGCAAATATAAAAATAAAACAGAAATTAAAAGAATGTGTCAAGTGGCAACTGGTGTCTGAAAAATGAGTCCAATTTTTTTTTTTTTTTTTACTGGGATTGGTATGATTGGTAAGCAGAACATGAAAAAAATGAAAAGAGGAAAATACTTTTAGTGAGAGTCTGTCATTGAAGACATTTTGAATGGAAATTCTTTGAGTCTCTTTGATGGTTTAAAGTCATTTGATATAAATTTGGGAGAGATATTATTTAATTTTTTTTTGTTTTTTGTGGAGTGTTGCTCCTTAATGGTACTAGTGAAGCTGGTGATTTGACATACAAACAGGGGATGCTGAAAAGTTTTAGATCTGACTTACTACCCCAAACCAAATCTCTGACCAAATGCCCAAACATTAGATTTTTAAAAATCTTTTCTTGGTTGTACTGAAAAATTCACTATATATATATATATATATATATATTATTAAAAATGACTGACAATGAAATTTGTATAAAAGAGGGATTTCTGCCCAAATATATAGTGCGTGTGTAATATATATTTGGGAAATTTTATGACAAAGTATAAAAAGTTTACTTATGTACAAAGTATAAAAAGTTTACATATAATATTTTCTTGGTTGTACCGAAAGATTCACTATATATATATATATATATATATATATATATATATATATATATATATATTTATTTAAAAAATATGTTTCCAACACTTCCTGAA
>CAHIKZ030001529.1:77500-95000 GCA_903632075.3 Acanthosepion pharaonis | reverse complement strand
ATAAATAAATTTTTGTATGTACACCTTCTATATTTATGTAAATATTTATTGCTGTCATATATGGTCTTGTGCACCCACTGTAAGTCTTGAGGTCCTTGACAAAATCCAGAAACGGATATGCAATGTGATAGGTCTTCATCTGGCATCTAGTCTACATTCACTTTCTCACAGACATGTCATGGCTTCCCTCTGTCTCTTTTATAAGTATTTTCACAGCAACTGTTCCGACAAATTTAAGCAAGCTACTAGGTTGGCATCTTGGCCCCCGCCCTTTACTGTCGAAACGGTTAAATGTAACCGTCTCTTCTACTCAAACAGCTTCTTCTCTCGCACTTCCCATCTTTGAAATTCTTTTCCTCTTACTTGCTTCCCTGATAACGATAATCTTCAAATATTTATATGTAATGTCAATCAACATCTTCTGATACCTTAATCTTGTTCCCCCTGTCCTTCTCTTTATCCTCACCCCAAACACACCTCTTTACTCTTGTTCTCTATCGTCTGTAACCACTTGCATGTTAGTGGCACTCCTGCCTTGCTTGGGGTGAAATGCTTAAAAAAAAAAAGTGTTGTATATCATAATATTTGTGGGTGACAGAACTAGTTTCAACTCACGGGTGACAGAACTAGTTTCAACTCGGTTTGTAATAAAAATTTCCTGAATAGTTCCATTTAGGTGTAAATGTACATGCTTAATTTGAAAATAACAAAGAAATTTTGATAAAATCTACCATTTTAGAGTTATCAAGAATAAAAGTTCAGACTCATTCATGTCACAGTGGGTGACATTGAATTTAATTCTACACCCCATATTTGTGTGTACATTATTATAATATTTGAAACTAATTTACATATTAGATGTGTATATTTCTATTTAAATTATAGTTATATATTTGGAAGCATGTAAGTGGGTTTATGTGTTAAAATATTATTTTATCTGATTACTTGCCACCACCAGTAAATAAATGGACTACTCCAATATCATTACAGTACAGTATAAATAACAATATTTAAATTATACAATGATCAGTTTTCAATCAGCACCTGACAATTGCATTGTGCATGAAACTCAGAGTTGTGTTACTGGTGAGGAAAAATATGTATATTATGTATATATATTTATATAATACAAATATAAAATTTGTCATTTAGCTGATTGATTCAGAACCTCAATCCCAGAGTTTCATAAATGAACCTTTTTGTAATTGTTCTGTCCACTTGTCAGGAGGTATCAGCAATTGTCTGCCAATTTTCTCATTTTTGTTATTCTTATATTAAACAAAATAATCTATGCAGTTTTTTATTGGTGCTCGGTTGATTTTTCTTTGTGTGTGTGTGTGTGCACAGGCATGTGTATGTATGGCTGTGTGTGTCCACGGGCATGTGTATGTATGGCTGTATGTGTGCATGGGCATGTGCACATGTGCAGGATGTCATGTTTATTTCTTCTTTTCATAATTTTCTTGTCTCCTTATATTCTCTTGTTATTCATTTTCTCTCTTACTTTGGCTCTGAGTGTCGAAGATAATGTAACAATGTTATTTCCGGTGTTGCAGACAAGACTTATTTTTAGGCTTATTTTTTCTTGACTATTTGGGAGTTTTCTAAAGTTTTTGAAAATATAGGTGTATTCTGTTTTGGTTTATTTGTTGTTTATATAATTTTATTTTATTTTATTTTATTTATTTTTTTTGCCAATGCTTATATACAGTCCTCTCCAAAAGTATTTGAACAGCAAGGTCAATTCCTTTGTTTTTGTTGTTCACAGAAAACATTTGTGTTTAATATTAAAAGATGAATATGAGACAAGAGTTCAGAATGTCAGCTTTTATTTCTTGGTATTTACATTTATATGAATGAACTGATCCATTCATAATAAGTAGTCCTAGGTAAGTGTCTAGAAAGGATAAAAAAAAGATAATACTATTGCGGTGACCTGTCAAGCTGAGTATTGAATTGTACTATCACAACTGACTCTGTCAAGTGTTATCTTGCCAGACCCCACATCACAACACTTCGAAATATAGATATAGGCCCTTTTGCATTTGTTTTGCTTGTTTGCTTAATGGCATATCAACTACTTATGGCTCATTTAGTGCCAAAATTTGATTTTCTTGTGAGCGTTAGTAATTTCTTTTACAAAAAATGTATTGTTGGTACTATTTTTTTTTTTTTTTTTTTAATGTTTTGCTGGTATTATTTTTTTCCTTACAAAATATAATTTCTGGTAATTCCTTTACTATAAAAATGCATTGCTGGCACTTCTACTACAAAAAAATGTAGTCTGTCTATATTTCTGAGATGAGGTATTACGTACATTATTTACATTATTCAGACTATTGTCCTCATCTTTTGTCTATATATTTATCACAAAATCGTTTTCATAAATTGTACCTCCAGCCTTCTTCAGATGGTTGGAATGTCGAACGGAACCCTTTATTTCGCTCACGGGGTAGACTGTTCTAGTTCCACGTGCCATGTTTGATGGATGTCAAAGTTTTTATCTCCTGTTAATTTCCTCTGAAAGTTCTCCAAACGCTTCATTTTACATGGCACAGTGGATAAAAGTGTTGGTTGGATACAGTGACAGGACCCAAAGAGTGTGAGTTCAATACCCGGTTAAGGCAGTGGAGAACTTTCAGAGGGAAATTAACAGGAGATAACTGATAACTGACATCCATCAAACATGGCACGTGGAGCTAGAACAGTCTACCCCAGTGAGCGAAATAAAGGGTTCCGTTCGACATTCCAACCACCTGAAGAAGGCCGGAGTGTACAACGGCCAAAACGTTGTGATAGATATGGCAACAAAGATGAGGACAATAGTCTGAATAATGTACAAAAATGTATTTTTAAATTTGATAGTGTTTTGACCCCAATTTGGGGGTTAACTCTTTGCCCATAGCTGGGACCTTAACAGGTACTACCACCCCTGGTCAGGGTGGACCTGGGAACAACAGTGATTAAGATTTGGTTCCATGCTCCTCAAAACTGCTTGATCAGAGGTCTTGTTGCCAGATGTAGTTTATCATCATAACGAAGATGGTTTTGCATTTGTATTACTCACTCTGAAAATGAGATATTCCATTATTATAGCACAAGATAAATAATCACTTTTGCATTGAGTAATACCTTGTGTTATTATAACAACAGAATATCTGATTATTACTAAATAGGTGGGGGACAGGATGTGTAACTGATGAATATAAAATATTTATATTGTTGAACCAATTATTAATTGATATCTACATTGAGAGAGAATTTATTTCATGCTCTGAATTGTTTTTCTTTTTTCAGGGATCTTTAAAGATCTACAAAATTCCGCTTCCACCTGACATAGAAGACACAACAATCACAGGTGGTGACCCTCAATATGGTCTCTTCCAAGGTTTGCCAAGCAATGATCCCATCAAAGTGCTTGTGAGGGTTTATGTCGTGAAGGTAAGCAGCAATGATATTTTTGTATTTACCTGTTGTGGGGTGAAAGAGTTTAGCAGAAATTAAAATCTGCATTTCCATTGCCAAAAAGTTGGTTCGCATATTTATATAAACTTTTAAATATAAAATTATTCTTGCAAATTATCTAATAAAATAGCATTTGATTCTTTTGCTGTCATTTCTCAAGAAAAATAAAAGAATGCATAAATCATTTCATATATCTGTATAGCGAAGAAAATGGTGACTTACCTTGTCAAACCAAGCAACAGTGCGTCAAGTGTATTCTACGATGGAAAATGTGGCGAAAAAGAAAATTACCTTCAAAACAGAAGGGCACGTATTCCGCATGACATGCTGAAAATGGAATAATTGAATTAAAGAAAAAAACAAGTCCATCGCAGGAGTCGCTATAAAAGTATTTTGATATGCAAAATACTGAACATCCTCTCCTAGCTGTTGACAAATGGAAAAAATGTTCAGCCGATAAAAGCAGTTGTTCTCGAATCAGGGGGCAAAATTGGGATATTTTGGTTACCGTGTTTGTTGGAGAATGAGTTATTTTTCTGACTGATTGCGTGCATTGTGATTCGTGAGATAGTACCTGCGAATCGAGTTTGCGGCATTTCTTTCTGCCCCTGATATTCGAGTCTGTACTTACAGTGATTTTTCTTTGTGTTGTGGGAGTAATCTGCAACAAATACTTCCTTTGCTTTCAGAACGCTTAGAATCTGTTTTTTATTAAAATTTTAAAATAGCTTAAAATAATAAAAATTGCCAAAGTAGTCTCTAATAATGATGGTGTCACACTTTTTTCTTTTTTTTTAGCAAGCATATATGTTAAACTTTACTGAAATCTTTTACATGTATGATAACAATCACCCATCTCTCCATTTCTTTAATATCTGTGAATAACCATAACTTCTTAGGAAAGATAGAAGGATGTTTTCTAGTTGCTTATTCCATAGTTTTGGCATGAGCATGTGGCCGAGTGGTTAGAACATTCACTTTTCAACCAAGAAACTTTTACCATGGTCAATTTGTCAGGAAGGGGACATCTTGATGTCATCATCCTGGGAAGAGGTGATCCCCACGTGCGGTACTTTTGGAAAGTGTCTGAAAAACCATGCCACAGGGTGACCAAGCCTTGTGAGTTTAATTGGATAAACTGAAATATTTGGAAGCCATTGTTGGTTGAGATATTGAGCACTTTAACCCATAAATATAGCATACCTTAATTTTATCATATTTAGCTCCTGCTAAACAGTAGAGTACATTTATGACTCGTCATGGTCATATAATATATATATAGGCACACAGATTAAAATCTCACCATGGTCGATTTGTCAGGGAGCGGATTTGTTGATCCCAATATGTAGCATCTTTGGAAAATGCTTGTAAAAATTAAAAAACTGGGGTAGCAACTCAAACACATGTACCCACTGAAAATGATGTTTATAGTAATAAGATATCTATCTATCTATCTATATATATATATATATATATATATATATATATATATATATATATATATATATTTGGATAGATGTGAGTTTTAATGACCCTTTTAGCAATCGTCAGACAAATCGCTAAAAGCGTGAAACCCAGGGTCACAAACTCACATCTATCCAACCAAATATGTTAGCTCTATCTCTGATATTGAGCACTTTCTAATAAGTACCACGCATATAATATATAAATAATTATACATATATATATTTATTTATATTTATATACACTTTTCACATATATATATATATATATATACATATATAGTCAAACCTAGAGAGCCAGACAAACCTACCAAGGTTTCACACTTTCTTTATTTAAAACCTTTTTTCCCTTCGAAATTTATTTGATCATTAGCAAATCAAGAAACCAAAGGTTTTCTTAGACGAGTGTAGTTACCTATATATATATATATATATATATATATATGGCATGATGATTGCATTTAGCATGAAACACTGTCACCTCTGTGTGTTGGCTTCAATGTTCACTTTCATATTTACATAATCTTTGTCCATGTTATTGAGTACCTTAACACATAAATATAGCATACCATAAAACTATATTTTATCATATTTAGCTCCTACTAAACAGTAGAGTACTTTCACTACATTTATAACTCATGGACATATATATATATATATATATATATATATACACACACACACACACACGGATTAAAATCTCATCATGCTCAATTTGTCAGGAAGCTGACTTGTTAATGTTATCAGTCTAGGGAGGTGATCCTAGCAAGCAGCATCTTTAGAAAACCTGAAAAACCATACCACAGTTTAATCTAAGACTTGTGAGTGAAATTTAGTTGATGAAACTGTTTGGAGGTCATTGGTAGTTGTGTTACCATGAAGTCACAAGTCATTGTGACTGGGGGTTTGTGCATATTGGCATTGTTCAAACTACTGATCATGACAGACCATGTGTTGTCTCCCAGTAACAATAACTAAGGTTCGCTCAACAGAATTGCAGTCTGAATGACAGGTGTGGGCTTTATGGATGCTGAACAAACACAAATATTACCTGAGCAGGTGTCTGCAACAGGGATTTGCTAGCTGGCCTAGAAAGACAGGTGTATTTGTAAAATAAGTAGTCAGCCATTACACAGACACACACAATCATTAACTGTATATTGAACTGAAAATTTAATTGTATAATACTCAATCTATGTATTTCCTATTAAAAAAAAAAAATATTTATTATGTAATTTTTTTTTCCTTCATTTAGGCTACTTACAGATACACCTACATACACACAGATGAGTTTGTACTTTCATTTTCAATCTTTTTCCCTCTCTGTAATACAAAGTGTCTTAGTGGCATTATCTCCTTGCTTGGGCTGAAATGATTGAAAAAATAAAGAGACAAAAATATGAAAAAAAAAATTAGTTCAAATTAATAACAAAACTACTGCACCTTAGAACAACTTCAGACATTGTTTGCAAACCTTTACTGGATGATTCGATCTGTTAAGCTGAGCAAAGAGAAGGGTTACTTACAAGAAACTGAGTTCATGTTATAAATGGGGAGGACCCAATTTTAATGGTACATTGTACAGAGTGCTTGTTAATTTGTTTTGCAACAATTCACACTCCACAGTACCACACCTTCTCACCCTGTCCATTGCACCATCCACCCACCCATACTCCTTGGCTGACTTTGCTGTATTGAATAATTCTACTTTTTCATCTACTCATATACATTTTCAGTCAAAACAAAAAACAAAAAAAAACTCAGTCATGACTGGTCCCATATTTAGCACTTGCTGGCATAGCTTTATGGTAATAGTAAGACTCGCCATAATATGCATATTGTAGTGGACCACCCTCATTCCTTTTGTCTGCTGATATGAAGTGGAAAGACTACAGTGGCTAAGAAATATTTTTAGCCAGGAGAAATAAACTACATCCAAATTCAAAATTTAATTACGTAATCTCTATTCAACATAAATACACATTATTTGGAACTAGTATAGAATAGGTCCTCCATTTGCTAGTTTCAGTGCTTGTATTCGATTTTTCAAGGATTTGATCAAGTTATCAACAATCATCCGAGCCATATTTTGCCACTCCTTTAGCAATATTTCTTTAAGGGCTGCCACTGAAGTGATTTTGATTGCATGCTCTCAAAGTCTTCAGTCAAGGTACTCCCAAACATGTTCTATTTGATTCATATCAGGATTTTGGGCTACTCATGGCAGTGACTTGATTCCTTCCAGGTCTTTGCTACTTTGCTCGTATGACATGATGCTCCATCTTGAAAAATGTAGACAGTCTTGTCAATCTGATTGGTTTCAAAGAGTGGGAGTAGTCCTTTCTCTAATATTTGACAGTATTTTGGACCATTCAACAAGATTCGGCTCAAATTTCCCTCCAAACCAGACAGCGCCCCACACCATTACTTCAATCCCTCCATGTTTCACGGTTACCTGCAGACATTCAGTGTTCCAAGTCTCATTCATCCTATTATTTGCCCTTACTTCCATGAACTTTCCTTGCAAGATATAAGTCAACTATTATTCATAGATGAGAGTAGCTTGATACTAACATGGTATTGTCTGAAAAAAAAGAAGAGACTTTATTAAACAAGCCAAAATTGCTATAATCAAGGGTGGCTAAAAACTTATCATAGCCTACTGTACATTGAATCCATTGCTAGGTCAACTGCTAAAAAACTCTGTTCACTGTGTTTGGTGAGACAACTTTTTTCTCCAGAATCTATCTTGCATATCTATAAGTCTATCATTCCTCCATGATTAGAATATTGCTGCCAAATATGCTCCAGTGACTCTGCTATGTACCTTGAGCACCTTGATAAAATCCAAAGAATCAGCAATATTATTAATCCTGATCTGGCAACTTGGTTTCAATCACTTTCCCACCCTTGTAAGGTTACCTCTCTATGTCTTTTCTATAAATACTTTCATGATAATTGTTTGGATGAGCTCCTAACTATGGTACTCACTTCAGCAGTATATATACTAAAATTTGGAATGAATCCAAGAAGATTTGCATGACCCATACACATGGATAACATACAAATTTGTGAAGCGTTCCATTTTTTTTTTTTACCCCCACAGAAAACGAATTGTACATATGGGTTCTAATTAGGATTTTCATAGAGACATTGAGGTATTATGGTGGATGTAGTAAATAAGAATGCATTGTTTTGGTGTTAAGAATATTGTGGTATGTTTAAGTCAGCGATTGTGGCTAGCTAAGTTAAGACAGAACAAGACTGTCCTTTTCCTCTTTCCCCATTTTGGCTTTGTGCCACATTTTGTATTTTTACAAATATTGCTCTTCACTATGGTACCTAGACTTTTTAAATTTAAGCACAGTATTAGATTGGCATTGGGATCTCATCAATTTACATTTGAGCTTGCTAAATGTAGCCATAAATTCTATGCTAACAGTTTCTTTTCTCACACTTTTGTGAATTTCTATTCCATCTACATGCTTTCCAGCCAACTTTAATCTGCAAAAACTTAAATGCAATGTCAATTGCTATCTACTGTCTTCCTGATTGGTCTCTTTTTCTGATCATCATTGTTTCTGTTCCTAATTCAAACACACCCTGTAGCTCCTTGTGTTTTTGGTGGTATTACAACTTAGCATGTGGTGATACCAATTAAAAATAAAATTTAAAAGAAATTAGAAAATTCTACTAGTGAAATGTTGTAGTGAACAGCCCCGTAAAAGCAAGCGAGCCAGAGTGGCTTGCATCTAGTGCATAGGAAAATAAGGGTCTTACCTTAAACAGGCGGCACATGACATCGACAAATTTGCTCTGTGAAAATTACTCTCCTGTCTAGCGATTTCAGCAGTATGTACAGTAACAAAGGTTTTTTTTACAGTTTGGCATGCTTCCACCAATAGAAAGTCGTGCTGTTTGGTTGAACTGGAGGAGGCTATTTTCCTGGGTAACTGTAGTGAAACTGAAAGGCAGCAGTTTGTGGGTTCTGCTGATCTGACTACAGTTCGCTGTTCTAAGAGGTAACAAGTGGCATGCATGATATGTAAGCGGAATAGTGGACGCTTACGCAAATGTAGCAACAGTCCATGGCTAAATGAAATGCTGGACGAACAAGGAGAAAAAAAAATGGCCTACTTTAGAATCCGAAATGAGCGTGAACACGTTTCACCTGCAGAGTGCCGGAAGTTAACAATAAAAGCACGAGCGTCCTTAGGGGGTGTTATTTATGAGTCACAGACGTGTAACGTATGCAAATTTTGGCCAGTTAGAAATGATATAAAACGAACAATCTCACAGCTGGGGGGGTCCCTTCTTTTTCTTTTGTTCTTCAGTTGGTCGTACGGTTCGGGTGTGTATATCGTTGGAGATTAAGAAAGACTATAGGAATCTATCTTCCTCACTATACTTGGGATGGCAGTGTCAAACTTAAAACCAACTCTTTTCCTTCAGTAACTGAGAATAAAAGTGAAGAATGCTGATTGGTTGGTTGACCGCAGTTTTGGCCTGATAAAAGAGGGCTGAAGCAATGAAAATGGCAGAACAAAAAACAGATTTACGTTGTGAAGTGTTCAGAAAGCAAGAACAGTGAATTGAACCAGTGGTATCTTGATTTGTACAAGTGACATCGTAGTAATAGAGACTGATTTAAACTTCAGGTGTAAGTGCCACTTGAGCAACTTCTTTCCATCAACTGCTGCCTTGAAGAATCAACTCCCAAGAGGATGCTTCCCCAATTACTAAAAGTTCAAGTCTGAAGTCAACTGTTACTTCTTACCCACAAATCCTAATAAACTGTGCCTCTGACTCTCTAATACTCTACCTTAAGTGACTCCCGGGCCTTGTACAGAGTAAACATCATTGTAAAAAAAAAAATGTAATGAAATAAAATGTAATAATAATGATGTTGGCTAAGTATAAATACACTGGAAACCAGAATTTGAATTTTCGGTTTTGAGCAACTCTGGATCATTAATGTCAGTGCAGTCTTATCTCAATAAGAATCTACCAGGAATCAGTAATAATGACATTGTGTTGTTGAAATGGCAACTACATTCACCTGACATGATACCTTGTAATTTTTTTTCTATGGGGCTACATAAAAGACAGGTCTATATATCCTCTCTTTCTACAAGCCTACAGGGTAGACCTGGGATCAACAACAATTAAGTGGTAGTTCTATGCTCTTGAAAACCTCCTGATCAGATGTGTTGCAGCCGGATGTAATTCGTCATCATGCCCAAGACCATCACTTCCAGTAACTCTTTATGTCTTAGTGGTATTTTCGCAATACTTGTGGTGAAATGATCAAAAAAAAATTATTATTTCTTATAAGCAAATGGTTAATATTACCATTTTTTTTTTAATGAAATTTCTCATTTTTTATTCAATATTCATTGCAGGCAAATGACCTTCACCCATCAGACATCAATGGCAAAGCAGACCCTTATCTTGTGATACGCCTTGGAAAGACTGTTATTAATGACAAAGAACATTACATATCAAAACAATTAAATCCAGTTTTTGGGAAGTAAGTAAATTCTTTCTTACTTTTTTAATTAACATATATTAAATAAAAAAAAAATAGTTATATTTTGCTTTGATGATTTTTGCTTATATATATATATATATATATATATATATATATATAAAGACATTTTTATGTTTAACATTCTTATTATAGATACAAATATTTAAGTAAATGCTCTGTTTATAATAAACAGTATTAAACAACATTTACTGGCCTGAATGTCTGAGAAATTTTCACAGAAAATATTTGTCCTCCGACAGGATTCAAACCTGTATTCTATACGGAACTGTCATTTAGCTTGATGTGCCTTTACCAATTTGGCCACGAAGGCACGTTCGGTTAGCAAGGTCAAATTTACTGTATTTAAACTTCAATCTTCCATGAATCTCTCGCGTACATTCATGTCTGCTCATGGCGTATCAAATGTAAACAAATGACGTCACACATTATGAAATGGACAAAATCCGACAATTATTTTAAAACATATAAATATATTATATAAAATAAATAACTACAACATTCTGCACATATGTGCATGCATAAAAAATAAACCTTGCACTTATGAAAAGTGCATAAATTATTTTTTAACTCAATGAAAAAGAAATGAGAAAATAACGTCCATCAGTAACAAATTTTATATTCGTATTAATCCTATATATAATAATGGACTCTCCCGTCGGTTTCAACCTATGAGCATCTGACAGCTTATTGATTCAGTTATGAAATTTTGTGCGATGATCTTAAGTGGCATTTAAGACCTGCTAGTGATTTACAAATGAGGCCACATATGGAGCAAGGGTGAGGATTGTGAGATGAGATCACTGTTAGATTGGCTGACCTTTTAGATCTTGCTCTCGCTTCTTGAAGATGATTCAGACAAGCAGATTGAAAATTGCTGAGTCTACTAAAACACGTTTGTCTCCATGCTGAAATGATTTCCTCTTTGGACTCATTGTTTTATAGAGAATTAAGCAACATAAAACAAACACTTATCAACAATAATTTCCAAAATCGTTTCGTTGATGAAGAAATGACTGTCTTTAAAGAAATTTAGAAAAAAATAATAAAAGCAACCAACTTCATATAAACAAAATTAAAGACACCATTGAATTTAAGTGTGCTACCAGAGTCGCAACTAGGTCTCACTGTTTTATTTTGAACTAGTTGGATGCAACCATCATTTCTACTTCAACAGTTTCTTTTTCTCACACTTTCCACCAATGAGTTCAGAGAACTGAAATTAATCCTTTTTGGTTAAGATACCTTCTATAATATTTAGAAGAGTCAAGATTATTCCAACATGCATTCAGAAAACTGAAATTAATCCTTTTTGGTTGAGATACCTTCTATAATATTTAGAAGAGTCAAGATCATTCCAACATGCATTCAGAGAACTGAAATTAATCCTTTTTGGTTAAGATACCTTCTATAATATTTAGAAACAGTCAAGATCATTCCAACTGTATTGTTCTATAATTAATCCTTTTTTTTAAATAATAATATTTAGAGTCAAGATCATTCTAACATGCATTTAGAGAACTGAAATTAATCCTTTTTGATTCAGTTCTATTCTAAGAATTTCTTTTCTCACACTTTTCACCTGTGGAACACATTTCTACCATGTCATGTCTTTCCTATATTTTCATGATAATTTTTCTAATATACCCTCCCTCTTTGGCAACTTGACCCCAAGAATTTAAATCCACTAGTAGATTGTCAACTTGGTTTCATCATTTTACTCTTGAAATAGCTACATGTAGACATAAGTACTATTCGAATAGTTTCTTTTCTCTCACTTCTTAAATGTGGAACTCCTTCTGATTTCTTGCTTCCCTGATAACTACAATCTTCAAAAATTTAAATGCAATGTATATCAACATCTGTCTTCTTGAAACCTGTTCTTTTTTAGTCTTCTCCTCAATCCTTCTCATTTTCAATCTTCTCATTCCCTTTCACTCCCTGTGTTCTGGCGGCATTGTCTCCTTACTTGGGATGAAACAATTAAAAAAAAAAAAAATTAGGTGAGCCATTCTGATAATGATAAAAAAAAAATACTCCCTACCCTCCTTTGCTTCATATTTACTAAATTCTCTGCCCCTGTAATATTAGCTAGAAGTCGTATCAAAATAAAAGTCAGTTTGCCACCAAACAAACACAGGTTCAGCGAGAAAAAGATAGAAGAAGACAGGTTAGCAATTACCAGATGACAACCCACCTCTAGGCAGTTTTCACCTTTCAGTTGGGTAGAGTGGGGATACAGCAGGGATGGAGAAAACCTGTAAGATGAAGTGTAGTAGAAGGAAAAAGAGAGTTTGATGAACATCACCTTCAATCAAAAACTGACATTGTGAGTTCTCTTCTCTTGTCCTCTCCAACTAAAAGAGATAAAAAAAAAAAGCAAAAAGCAAAGTCAGATCAGGGACACTTCTTTATTGTTCACTCAAGATAATATTAACTGATGCACAACATTGATAACCAGGAACATTCTTCCTGGAAAGTCATTAAAAAGCTATTAATTTCTTGATGATAGTCTATAAGATGAGACACATAAAAAATATAGTACAGGAAACAAAAGCAGAAATCTCTTTTTCAACTTATAGTATCTTGTTTCTTCTTGAATCAAATTTGATTGAGTTGGGCTCCTTTTTTATTCATTTCTTTCCTTCAGACTTGATTTGTTCTTCATAATTTATGATCACATTTTTTGCAGCAAGAATCAAGTTACCTTCAGATTGATGTTACCTTAGAAAAGTCACCTTCATTTTTCTTTACTTGGGTTATTTATACTTTATAACTTGTGTCTGTATACTTACCTGGCATATATATATATATATATATATATATATATATATGGTGGAGTAATGGATATTTGGATTGAGGAATTGGAGAGCAGGTCAAATTTATTTAGTCGAATCCATTACATTCATTACGTACTAATACCCTTGAAAAAGTGTGAATCCTCTTCTCCTCCAGCTATGGGTAAATAGCAGGACAGACTGGGTTCTATAGCCTTGGATGGCAACTGGTCTAGGAGAAGGACAACTCTAAATTCAAAACCTATGGAGGGTTGTTTGGGGACCTTGAGGCACTTAATGCACCAGGTCTTTGTATTCGGCCCTTCAAAAAGTGTGAATGGTTCTACACGAAACCTTCACAACTATAATCAAATCTCATATGCTGTTATCGGGCTGTCGGTTTACTGGGAACTGATCTGCTTGACCCTCATACATCGAATTTGACGGGAGAGTCGAGTATATATATATATATATATATATATAAAACATGAATCATTCATACAAAAAACAAATTAAGTCCATGCCACATTGACTGAAAAAACTACTACAACAAAAGAATTCTCCAATTACCATATTAGTAAAAAAAACTCACTCTCTTTTAAATTTTCAAAAACTACAACCTTAGCATTGCGACCACAAGCTCCAGAATTTCTTACAGTTAACAATAACACATTTCTAAAACACGTATTTCGACTCACATCTAATCTTTCATGTCCCGTCATTACCTGGATGTATTTAAAAATAAACAAAAAACAAATCAATTCCCATGCCTGATGATGTCTGTGTGAACAGATGAAAGTACTTGCAAAAAAAAGACCTTATACAAGTTGAATTTATTAAAAACGGTGATCACAACATTCATCTAGAGGTTCGTGGGTTAATGTAATTTAATAAATTTGTTTGTGAAGATGTATTCTCACCATTTATATCATTAACTTCACTAATCTGTTTTTTGCATGAATGATTCATGTAATATATAATATATAACTGCAAATATATATATATATATATACATATTTTATTTATATATATTTTTTTTAAAAATCAAGAGGTCAAATTGAATCCACTAAAAAAGTTTCAAACTTATGGTCTCCTCAGATGATTTTTATTGATGAAATTTTAATGTTTTTTTTTTTTTTTTAAACTACTGTTTCCTAGTCTGATTTTACTCTGACCATTAACATTTATGTATTTTATATATATATATATATATATATATATATATATATATGGTACTTATTTAAAAGTACTTAATATCAGTAATAAATCTGAACATATTCAGTTGTATGTATATCAGTTTGTGACCCTGGGTTTCACACTTTTGCAATCATCAGACAAACAATGTCAGTTTGTCTGATGATATAAAAAAAGTTAAAAAACCAGGGTCATAAACTCATATCCATCAACTGAATAAATATATATATATATATATATATATATATATATATATATAATAATAATTTTTTGTTTAAAAATATGATTCCTTCAACTACATAAGAGTTCTCATGTTTCAAAAAAAAGAGCGAAACCATCCAAATAATTATTAAAATTAAGTTGAATTGTGGTTTTAGTCCCGTTTTCATTTTCAAAGCGAAATTTTTAGGAATAAGCTATCTCTCGGTTTACATGTATTTTTAGGCATGGTCCGTTACAAAATTCATTATTGTGGGAGTGGCTAGACTATTTTCCTTCGTTAAGTGGTCAGAATTAATTCTTATCAATCGATTCATCATCTTCTGAGAGGTTTTGCTAAGGTTGGGTAGGGTATCTATTTCAAGGCTAATGTTTGCGGTCACCCTTTAGTTGGTTCCCAGTAACGACTTGTAGGCGCGCCATAAAAATATCCCTCACTGGGAACCAACTAAATGCCTCCATTCATCTTACCACAGAGCCTCAAACTCAACACGAGAAGGTATTACTTCCTGTGTCTAGAGGGTGGCTACTAGAACACCCTATGTCTAGCAACAAGACTCTGCACAATGCCACACAAGCAAGAGAACACAGTAATAATTTCTACGAGCATATCACCCCCCCTTACATCTGGCTACCTAACCCCCTTAATTATTATTTATGGGGCAAAGTTGAGTGAGAGACCAACAAAACTCCTTGTAACACCAAAGATGAATGAAGGCAAGGATTATGGTCACATTCCAGACGATTTGCAAGAGATTCTGAAGTTGTCTGGAGGTTGTGTTTTAAGCCAATGATGATTTTACTGAATTTTTTTCTTTAGTATTTCAAGACATTTTTGTGTCATTTTGGTAAATATATCTGTTAAAATGTTGTTATATATCTGTCAGTGTTATTTTCATTTTTGCATAATGTTTTTTTACTATGGTGAACACTAGTAAAAGAAAAGATATATATATATATATATATATATATATGTATGATGTCTATTCAGACATCAATGGTCTTATATATACAAGCCTGGTTAAATACCAGTGAAATGTATTCTTTTTAATTAATTTTCAGTCTTTCTGATTCATTTTTTGACTTCCATTTCCTATATCTGAGCTCTTTAGCTGATTATCATTAGCCAATTCCAAAGACATTCGGTGTTTTTTAGTATTTGTTATACAGTTACTTCTACTTAAACATAGTTTTCACTTTTATTACTGTTTCGGTAGTCCCTTTGAATAAACATATATTTGTATAATTATTTATATATATATATATATATATATATATATGTTTTGTTAAATAATATTGACAAGTTCCATCAATTTTTTTATTTAAGTTATTTTGTTTTATATTCATATTAACTTTCATGTTGTTTTCCCCCACTTTTCCATCTTGGGTATGACAATAAACTACATCTGCATCCTGGGTAAGATGATAAACTACATCCAACTGCAAGGTCTTTGATCAAGAAATTTTGTGGAGTGTGGAACCACCTCTTAAATTGCTGATGTTCCCAGGTCCACCCTAACCCGGGTGATAGCACCTGTTAGGGTCACAGCTATGGGCAAATAGCCCCCAAACTGTGGTCAAAACACTATGAAAGTGTCAAAATAGGTTTAAATACCAGAAATACTTTGTGAAAAAAAATTACCAACAATATATTTTTGAAAAACAAATATTACCAGAAATAGATTTTTGAAGGAAAAAATATTACCTGAATTAGATTTTTTGAAAAAAAATATTACCAACAATGAAAATTTTGTCAGCATTAGATAACCCATTGAGGTTGATATGCCGTAAAACAAAACAAACCAATATCTATCTATATTTCTGAGATGAGGTATTATGTACACTATTTACATTGCTCAGACTATCATCCTCATCTTTGTTGCCATATTTATCACAACGTTCTCAAGGATACATGGCACAGTGGATAAAGGTGTTAGTTAAAGTGACAGGACCCAAAGAGTGTGAGTTCTATACTGTAAAACAAAACAAAACAAATCCACCACTCTTAACTTTAAGAGTGAATGTCCAAATTACTATAAAATAGCAATCATAAAATAACTAATAAAAATTAATTAATCCACAAAACTGATTTTCTACAGTGAACTAAAAAATATAAAACAAATTCTTATTAATAATAACTTCCCTAATGATAGTGTCGATGAACAAATAAAATGTTCCATTAGAAATTTTAATATAAAGCAAATAGAATATGATACTTCCTGAAATAATCCTAAACATATTAATCTTTTATATTATAATCCAATACATTCTTATTATAAACAGGATTAAAATATCCTAGAAAAAACTAATAAGTACTAATATATCCAGCACAGATCCTATTTAAAAAAATAAAATGAATTATATACTATACTAAATTCAATATATCCAATTTAATTATTCATAATGACTTTCCCCACCAATTAATATGTTGGAGAAAACCAACATTATATATAGATTTAAATGTCCTTTGGGAGATTGTATCTCCAACAGAAAAATTAATATATATGCTGTTAGTTGTGGTGTGACTAACATATATTTCATTTGAATGATGCATCTGACATCTGTTAACATTTACAGCAACATGCTGTCCCCATTCACAATTTAGAAAAATTCTTGTCAAAATTACATTTATACTTTTTCATGGAAATAATAAGCATAAACTAAAAATTATTGAAGCAATCTGTATTAAAAAAATGAAACCAACCCTTAAAAAATTGATTATGAATACTTCACAAATGTTTTAAAATGTTTACAATAATTTAAAATATCTAGGTATTAACTAATACCTTTAAATAGTTTCTTTTAAAACAATAGTTAGACATTTCAATAACTTA
>CAHIKZ030001529.1:55000-72500 GCA_903632075.3 Acanthosepion pharaonis | reverse complement strand
TGTTACAAAGAAAAACAGAAATTCTAAAACATTTTTATAATGCTTCCTCTGTCCCATAATAGTTGTCACATTTAATGTATTTTTTTTTTTAATCATTTCACCCCAAGCAAGGCAGGAATGCCACTAATATGCATGGGGTTACAGAGGGACAATGTGAAAGAAAATACTGAGTGTAGGATTGAAGAAAAGACAAAAAGATGAACAATATTCAAATAGAATGATGTTGTAACTTAGGGAAGGTTACTGAATAGAATAATTACAAGAAGGTTGGTAATGAATGATAATACTTAGGACAAGAACAGCACATATAAGATTCGCCAGTGGCACGTAGTCAACTTGAGTCAAGTGAATACTACAATGAATCTCCAACTGCAGACCAACATACAGCATTTACTACAGTATTTATATGAATGGGGACATATCCATTATCGTCTGTAGATATGCTATAACAATAGAAGATAGTGATTGACATTGCATTTAAATTTTTGAAGATTATAGTTATCAGGGAAGGAAGTAAATGGATAGGAATTCTAAAGGCAGGAAGTGTGAGGAAAGAAACTGTTGGAGTAGAAGTGGCGGTTGCATTTAGCTATTTTAAATGGGTGGGACTAGATGCCAGTCTAGTAACATGCTTAAATTCATGTAGTCTGGGCACCAGAGAAAAAAAAACTCATCAGAGCAGTTGCCATGAAAATATTTGTAGAAAAGACAGAGGGAAGCCATTCCAGGTCGGTGAGAAAGTGACTGAATGCTATGTCAAGATTGTTTACATTCCAGATTGTCATATAGGAATAAAGTGTCACTGCCAACATTTGGGTTTGAACATGGATTGCCAGAGACTAAGCACAGTCAACCTCATCTTGAAATAATTAGATCACATGACGGGTAAAGAAAAAAATATATATATATATATATATATATGGGAATTTGTGGCATCTGACCAAGTATTGTTCAAAGGCATTACTGTTGTTATATCTGTGATTTACAAAGTCTCTCCTACAAATGGGAATTTCAAAATAGAACCTCTTTGGATTTTACCTAGAACCTTGAGATGATTAGCAGAAGCATCAGACCAGATATGGCAACAGTATTCAATACATGGGCGAATAGTAGATTTGTAAATGTGTAAGATGGATTCTGACAAGAAAAATTTTCAGGCATGACACAGTGAACCAACTTTCCTTGCAGTAGATGCAGCAATTGATTAATGTAGTCACTCCACTTCAAGTCGGTTAAAAACATGAGGCCAGGAAATGCAAATGTCGCAACTATTATGGGACAAAAGTAATATTAGAATTTAATAACGAATGTCTATTAGGTTACACATGCAAAGTCAATAATCCAAAATGGAACATAAAAATCAATATTGGATTATTGGGACGACAATTCAGCCTTGTTAATTTAGTCAGTAATTCAGCCTTTATATTTTTAATTTTTTATACATCTGTGTAGAATGTAGATGACACATATTTGCCATTTAAAAACTGTTCAAATTACTGTATTTATTTTTTTGTTGCTGCCACAACATTTCAGTTAATCCATTTTCTGCCTTTCCTCAATATTACAATCTATGTGAAATAGGTAAATGATGTAATGAATATGCATACACCTGGGTTCCCCCTCACAGTAATATGATTGGCTGGTGTCAGCCATAAATACAGACTGATGTTGAGGTACATCAACGACGCCTATTGCCTATGCCTGTTGGCTATGCCTATAGCCTTCACCTATTGCCTACCACTACGATGATGACCAGTTCATTACGGTTACCTGCTAGATTGTCCTACTCGGTTACAGTAGTCCAAAACCACTTTGCTACTTCGAACAAATATATCCCTTTCCAGGACATATCAGTAAAGAGGGTGCTTTGTGTATTTTGCCTTACTAAAATAAATCAAAAAATTGTAGAAAAAAGAAAAAAACTCATGGTAAACAAACTTATAGGATTAACTCATTCACAGCAATATTTTTAAAACGGTTAAATTGATAGGGATCTGACCATCCCATTCAGAGCAACTCATGTAGCACAAAAAATTCTATACTTTTTTATATGTGGTGTTACTCAAATTTGTTTCTTTCTTGAATAAATACATCTACTCCATGTTGAAATCCACACTAGCCTGATTTAGTCATTAGTTCATGTATAAAAATTTTATTCCCTACAAAATTTGTTCTTTGTATCAAACACAAAAACCAAGTTAGTAGGAATAGCAAATCATATTAGGTGAAAATTAACAATACAAATCTCAACCACTGTGTAAACTTTTAAAGGGAAAACATTTATTACATGAGTACGAAAATGTACAAATACAAAGTTTGCACAAAAATTCCTTTTTGTATCTGTCTATATTTCTGAGATGAGGTATTATGTACACTATTTACACGATTCAGACTATTGTCCTCATCTTTGTCGCCATATTTATTAAAACGTTTCAGCCATTGTATGCTCCAGCCTTCTTGAGATGGTTGGAATATCGAACTGAACCCTTTATTTTGCTCACTGGGGTAGACTGTCATGCCATGTTTTTAATGAATGTCAGTTATCAGTTATCTCCTGTTAATTCCCCTCTCCAAGTTCTCCACTGCCTTAAATGGATATTGAACTCACACTCTTTGGGTCCTGTCACTGGACCTAACTAACACCTTTATCCACTGTGCCATGTGTCATTGAGGACACATGGCACATGTGGATAAGGGGTTCAGTTCGACATTCCAACCACCTGAAAAACGCCAGAATGTACAACGGCTGAAACATTGTAATATGGCAACAAAGATGAGGACAATAGTCTGAATAATGTAAATTTCTTTTTGCACACCTATTAAGGCATCATAACAAATTTCTAATAAAAATGATTACCATCAAAAGATAGAAAAAAATTAAAGTTTGATAAAAGTTAATGATTCAATGACAAAAAATGAAAACAATGTAAGAAGGTATTTAGTAAAACAAAGGTGCAACACGGATTAAAAAATGAAAACACCTGGTTTTACTTGCCCCATGAGTGTCTCTAGAGCATATAGTCATTTTTAAAAAAATCTCTCTTAAATTCACAGTTTGTTATTGGGGAAATATTTTTACATTCTTTTTATTCTTTGTTTCTCAAACTCAGGAGAATTTTCACTTGAACTTTGTGGTGAACAACCCCATGGAAGAAAGCGAGCCAGAGTGGCTTGCATCTGGTGCATAGGCAAATAAGGGTCTTACCTTAACATGCGACACGTGACATCAGCAAGTTTTCTCTGTGAAACTGGCATTACTCTCCTGCCTACCACTTGTAGCAGTATGTTCGATAATGTGGGTTTTTGTACAATTTGGCATGCTTCCACCGATAGCAAGTCGTGTGCTGATTGGTCAAACTAGAGGAGGCTATTTGCCTGGGTAACTAAGAACAAAAGATTGGTTGGGCGATTGCAGAGTTGGCCTGATAAAAGAGGACTGAAGCATTGAAGAGGGAGGAAAAAAAACAGACGGATTATACATTGTGAAGTGTTTGGGAAAGCAAGAATGGTGGACTTTACCAGCAGTATCTTGAAGTTGTACAAGCGATGTCGTAGTGATAGAGACTCTTCTAAACTACAAACTTCAAAATTCTTTAGTCTCTCTGCAACTGGCTAGTAACTTGCCTTCTTGATGATTCCTTTTTGATGTCAAATGCCTTCTGCTCCTTGATGTTGATTTGCCTTGTTTCCCTTGTCAAAATGTCTTCCCACTTTCATCCACTGACTTGTGTTCTATTAATTTGGGAAGGATGGCTCACAGAAGACTCCATCCAAGTTTTCACCAGGGAATGAGGCCACAGCACTCATTGGCCACAAAATACAAAAAAAAAACAATTTTCCATAAACTTGAATTAGATCCTTCACAACTTTGAGTTTTAATCGCTGAGTCGAAAAAGATATGCAAGTGTAACTGTTTTTTTTTACCCAAACCGTCTGACCTTCTTAAAAATACACTTCTCTCTAGTCAATAGTAACAGTTGGTTGATTTTGCAACATGTCATCCCTCAATGAGTTATTTAATGTCAAATTTTTAATGGAGCACCCAGTGAGGATCAGACTCACTAATCACTAGTAATGGTTGGGTTGGTTGATTTTACATGTCGACCCTTGTTGCTTTGTTTAATGTTGAATTTATATGATGCACCTAGTGTGGATCAAACTCACTACTCAGCAGTAATTAGATTAGACAATTTTACATGTCAAATTTTGTTTGCATGTTTAATTTTGAAGAATCCAGTAAGGATTGACTCCGTACGAATGATTTGGTTAATTGATTTGACCTGTCAACTCTTGTTAGGTCGTTTAATACCAAATGATGTGTTAGTCATATATTACAATGTGTTGTTGAATGTATTTTAATTTTTTTTTTTATTTTTTTTTTTTTTTTACACTAAGGTTCCACTCTGTACAAAGCCCAGACACTCATGGTAGAGGGTTATGTTGAGAGGCAATTTATGTGAATAGGAAGAGAAGATAATAGTAAAACCTAGACTTGAACAAGTTAAGATTGTAGTGATCAGGGAAATATCCTTTTGGGTGTCGGTTCCACAGAGCAGTGGTTTGCAGGAAGAAGCTGGCTTCTAACCAATGGAATATGGAGGGAATCTGTGTGGTTTGCTACAATATAAGTGGTATGGTGGGTTCTAGCCATAATGGTTAGAACTGGTGGAACTAAGGGAATGTATTTTGTCTGAGAACTTTCTGTGGTTGTAGTGATAAAGTAGCATGAGGCTTGCCACATCCAGTCTGTGAAATAGAGGTCGGAGGGTGGATAATAATTTATCACCCAAAAGGACTCAAAGACACTTTTGAACTCTATCGAGACTGGAAATTAAGTAACACTACTCCATTATTTGACCTGATCTGGCTCTTGTAAATGTAGAGAAGAGCCCAAGAGGTCTGCTGCTACTTGAGTGGTACAGGGAGCAAACCATTTTTTCCTGCATCTTTTCAAAAGATTTATAGTAAATTACCTAAATTCTTCTTTCACATGGAGACCAATTGCAGGCAATGGGTTCAACTAGTCAAAATATATATAATTAAAGCCATAAAATTGCATTCAAAATCTTTAAAGTTTGGTATTAATTAACCCATAGAAGTGTTGATATGCCACTGGAGACCAATTGTGGGTAATGGGTTCAACTAGTTAAAATATATGTAGTTAAACCATAAAATTTAATTCAAAATATTTAAATTTCAGCATTAAATAACCCATAGAGGTGTTGATATGCCACTAAACAAAAACAACCAACCAACAAAATATAACTGCTGTTAAGTCTTCAAAGTATTTGTTCAGAATATGAAGACAAGGAAAAAATTCATATTAGGTATTATTTTATTTATATATATATATATATATATATAAAAAACTTGTAATTGAAATAAAAATGCTTAAATTTTGAAAGCTATTTTACATGTTTTTAAGTTCGCCCATTAAACATCATCCTTAACCTTTTCCTCTTGAGTTAATGACTATTTAATGGGTTTCTTCTCCTTCCACAACACGAGCCATGAATGTGATGTATTTGTGAATGCCATGAAAATGTTGACTCTTATATAAATGATATGACCTCATCATGCCACATGTGACAGGCACGGACACTGATCCTTCTTTATTTACAGAAAACATTAGCTAACATAAAATCATTTGAACATCTGTCATAGAGAACAGGTTTAACTTCAAGCACCAATATCAGCAACGTGTATTAACTATACAGCAATGCAACTGTACAACAAAAAAAATCTCTACCGAGTTACTTCCCTTCATTACTTGGCTCAACATTGGATAAATCAATTGTTAAAAAATCTTTATTAGACATTTTAAAACATCTAAAAAAAAAATGACTCCTTTCTAAAAACATTTTAAAATATTAAAACATCCTTTTTTCATAAGCTACATTAAAAAGAATCATTTTCTTTGATTAGAAGACATTTTAAAACATTAAAAGAATTTTTTAGAAGTGATTTTAAGATTAAATTCTTTTTTTTCATTTGATGACATTTTAAAAGAATGTTTTTATTGGAATACATTTTAAAACATTAAAAAATTATTTTATTAGAAGACATTAAAAATCTTTTTATTACATCACATTCTAAAATGTAAATAAATTGTTTTATTAGAACAAATTTTAAAACATTTACATCAGTTGGTGTAATCTATGTTTTTAATACCATATCTATTCATAACATTGATGATGATGATGCTACATATTACAGGACATAGGTGATCATGGCTCTCCACATATTCCTTTTCAATATTATCTGTGAATTACCATAACATTGTTGGACAAATAGTAGAATGTGGCCTTCAGGACATAGGTGATCATGGCTCTCCACAGATTCCTTTTCCTTTTCTGTGAATTGACATGATTTTTTGAAGTAAGATAGGGGAGTGATTTCCCATTGCCTTCTCCACAATTTTGACTTCAGTTGATCTTCTCCTAGACTGTACCCCAAAGCTAGAAAGTCCAGCCTATGCTAGATAGCTGGTAGGAGAAGAGATAGATTTATTCCAGTCCTCAGGGCATTTATGTTAAATTGAACACAAGTCTTTCCTTGAATTTGAACTCGGATCGCCATTTCTATTTTCTGCATTCATACCTGTTACACTGCCTACACCTCCATTGATATAACCACTGGCAATTTAAATAATTTAACCCTGTAATGTACACCATCCCCAAAATTATGTAGATGTGTTCTTTTTATTGCCTTAGTGCTTATGTATGTTAAAAGCAGCCACTTGTATCCAAGGATACCAGTCTACTAGGGTGGCTAGCTAATCCCCATTGCAGACGCCTTCTCAGGCACATTTGTGTTTGTTCAGCAACCACAGGGCCTTTCTGTGGTTTATACTGCATCTATGCTGAGCAGACCTTAGTTACAGTTTCTGGAGGAGAGCATGTTATCTAGTGCGATCAGCAGTCTGAAAAGCTCTAGCATGCTCAAACCCTCGGTCACGATGACTTGTGACTTTGTGCTAGCACAAACATCGACAGGGTTTTGTCTACCCAATTTCCCTCACGAGTCTTGAGTCAACCCATGGTATGGTTTGTCAGGCACTTTCCAAAGGTGCCGCATGCTGGGATCACCCTCTTCTGTCTGATAACATCAAGAAGTCACCAGACAAATTAACAATGGTGAGGTTTGAACCCAAGACTCATGGTTAGAAAGCGAATGTTCTAACCACTCAGCCACGTGGCCATTTGTATGTATCAACACCAAAAATACTAACTTTATAATTCTACCAAGAAAATCTTTATACAGAAATTCTTGAAAAAATCTTAAGAATCCATAATATTATTGGTCTTAACCTGGCATCTCAGCTTCAGTCACTTTCCCACTGCTGTAATATAGCTTCCCTGTGCCTTTTCTATAAATACTTTCTTGATAATTGTTTGGATTAACTCTTCAATATGGTACATAGATGCTATGAATTTAAGTTCAGTACTAGATCGACAACTGGTCTACTATAGAAAGAAATGGCAACCTACTGCGGGAAAAAAATCTGCCATGTCAGTCATGTATCAAATGATACATGATTGCCTCAGCATGTATCATGCATGGCACATATCTGACAGACTAGATTGGTGGCCATTTTACAGTTGAAATGACGAGATATAAATTTATACGCTGAAATGACGAAGATATAACCATACGCTGAAATGACGATATAACCATACGTTGAAATGACGATATAACCATTTAAATGACATAACCATACGTTGAAATGACGAGATATAACCATACGTTGAAATGACGAGATATAACCATACGTTGAAATGACGAGATATAACCATACGTTGAAATGACGAGATATAACCATACGTTGAAATGACGAGATATAACCATACGTTGAAATGACGAGATATAACCATACGTTGAAATGACGAGATATAACCATACGTTGAAATGACGAGATATAACCATAAGTAAAGTTAACAGTTTCTTCTTTCGGACTTTTTGACCTTCTTGCTTCCCAGTTAAATTTGATCTTTAAAAATTTAAATCTTATCTCTTCTTAGTTCTGGTTCTTTTACTGTTCTCTCTCCTGAATAGTATTTTTATTTTTTTATATTCTCTAACACTCAGTAACCCTTTTTGTATTTGTAGATTTATTGCCTTGCTTGAGGTCAAATGATTAAAAAAAAATAATTATAAAAGAATGACTCATGTGAAAAAACTTTTTACACTTTGTCATTAATTTTGCTTATATATATATATATATATATATATATATATATATATATATATAATGTAATTTGTCTTATCTTGTTGACATCTGTTCCATTCATAAATTTTAAATAACAAACTTTAAGTTCATCTTGTATGGATCCAAGTAATGGTCTGCCAAAACTGTCAAGCATGTTATTTAGATAAGAGATCAGAATTTGCAGCTCACAAGACCATGGAACTGTCCCAGGGGACTTAAGAACTAACCCTTTCCTCATCATTAAAGTTGTAGAGAGTAGGGGCATAAAGGAAACAGGATATGAGTAGAAAGCTTCTGGAAAATAAGAACCATTCGAAAATAGTAAACATCACTGTGAATTACTTCTGTCTTCCTATCTTCGGAATCAGTAATCTCCATTCAGAAGTATTTGCCATTACTATATAAGAATGACCCCTTTTTTGGCCATTAGGGTATTACTACTACTTGTTGGAGGAGGCATGGTAGAGTAATGGATAGCAGCTCAGATTGAGGAATAGGAGAGTTCAAATTCCTGTCAAATCCATAACATTCACGTGTTATTACCCTTGGGAAAGGTATGAATCCTCTTCTTCTCCCCCCAGCTATGGGTAAATAGCAGGTCAGACTGAGTTCTATAGCCTTGGATGGCAACTGGTCTACTGCAGAAAGAAATGGCAACCTACTGCGGGAAAAAATATCTGCCTCGTCAGTCATGTATCAAAAGATACATGATTGATAACATGTATCATGCATGGCACATGACTGACTGACTATTTGTCAAAGAGCTTCAGCTAATGCCTGAATTATCTACATAAAATAGCTGGCTACTCTTGTTTTCTAAGTATACCCATCTGTAATGGTGGCTAACTAATCCCCGGTGGCAGACACGTGTTTGACCACATTTATCTTTATTTTGCCCACCACTTGATTCAGACTCCTTTTCTGTCTAGTGATCAGGAGTAGAGGTTTATCCCTTGTTTCCTGTTAGGATTGGGTTTCTGGTTACTTCTAAAGTTTTTTCATTCTCTTTCACTCCCAGTAGTCTCTTGCTTCTTAATGGCATTATTGCCTTACTTGTTGGGAATTGATAAAAAAAAAAAAAAAAAACTACCCACAGAGCCCACTGTGTTTTGTACTGCAGCTGAGCAGACTTTAGTCACAGTTTTTGGGAGAGAGTGTATAATTTGTCATGATCTGTAGTTTGAACAAGATCAGTAATCTCAAATCCTTGTAACTTCATTCAAGCACGACCATCAGTATAGCTTTTTGTCTATACGATTTCACTTACAAAGCTTCAATTAATCCATAACATGGTTTTCAAACACTTTCCAAGAGTGACACATGTTGGGATTCCCTCCTCAGACTGGTGACATCGAGAAGTCACTGTCTTGACAAATTGAGCACAGTGAGAATTAAAACCAGGTTTCATGGTCAGAAAGCAGACACCCTATATCATGTGTCTAAATTATATCTCTATCTATAAAAGGCAGGATGTGTGTGTGTGTGTGTGTGAAATTTTCAATGGATTTCCACCAAAATTTACATACACATGCTCCAAGTTAGCAGAAAGGCCAAGACTGACTTTGCACTTCCCAACTCCCATCGATAGTGGAAATAATCGATTTTTTTTCATGCTTCTATGGCAGTTTTCATGTAGTTTGTGGCCATTTTCTACTGGCCAGAGTGAGAGCCTATAGCTGGCTGCCACAAATAGGCAGGAAGATTCTACTGGCCAGCATGAGAGCCAACAGCTGACTGACATGAATGTTAACTAGCATGCTAGCATGCAAAAGAAATCGATAGCTGCATTCGTCACAAGTGGGGAAAAATTTAAATCTGCATGGCACTTTACTCCAATTGGCTCATTCGCTTGCTTAAACTCAACGTTGATTCTGATTCCGCAGAACTGGGTTGGGTGTGAAAAAGTATTTGTTGTTAACGTTCTTTATTCATCCGGTTTTTCCAGTTATGAGTCCTTTTTTTTAAAGCTGAACGTTTTGTGTTCATTTTGTTTAGTTCTTTTTTCGTAACGGATTTAATGTTTTGTATAGAGCTTAGAAAAAATTTGCAGTATGTGATAGGCAAGAAGTAAGGCATGTAGCAACATCAGCATGGCAAAGGGCACTGATTTAAAGGCAAGGAAGGGTAAAAATATTTTAAGTCAAGTGATAGTGATTGCTGTATGAGTCGTATGATTTTTGAATCAAGCACGGGCAACGCCGGGCTATGCTGCTAGTATATATAGACTGGTGCTACAAAAGCATGGACAATGAGTGTTTTCCAAATAGCAAAGTGCACACCACTTGAAGACTTCCAACAGCAGTAATAACTAAAATGGATAGCACATGTAACTAGAAGAGAAAATAATGATATAAGTGAGATGTTAACTTTATGCATTATTATAAATAAAACATTTTTATCACTTCAAACATTATTTTTAGTTGATATCTGCATTTGTGTAGACGCTCAATTTATTTTAAATACTGTTTATTTTGTCTATGGGTCTGTGTACTTGAGGAAACTTTTTAGGGAAAATGTGCCCTCCAACGAAAATATGAACCTTCATCCCTCTTTGCAGTAGGTATGCTTTCACTGCTTGGCTATGAAGAGATTCACAATAAAGCTAGGTTCTGTTTTGCCTTTAAAGCACACTCACATGTTCATATTTGTTCTCAAAATGTATATCTCTGCAATTTCATATCTGAAATGTAAACAAAGCAATTCATAAAGGCAAGATAAGACCTTGCTTTATTGTCAATCTCTTTGTAGCTGAGTGAATCAGAAGGTGGTTTCTCCTGCAAAAGGGAGAGACGGATTCAAATTCTACTAGGGGGCATATTTTCTTTTTTTCTCAAGAACAAGGGTCATGATGAATAAAATGAACAGAATGTCTACTTAAGTACAGGTATCCATTGAAAACAAAGTTTAGAACTATATATATATATATATATATATATATATATATAGTAACAAAACCATTGGTATATAATCCAAGTGGATCCTAGTAATATAAAATATTAAAACTGATCCACAAAAAGAGCTCAATGCATTATTACAGAGCAATATAATAAACAATAAAATCCAAAATCATCTCCTATGGAGAATAGTCTATTTCAGCAGACAAAGATATCAGTCATCTGTCTTATCAACCCTGGTGTGGACTGAGTTTGTATTAGAAATTTAACTGTGAAAGCGTAAAACAAAAAAAAAAAAACACCAGTCAAAAAAACTAATCCAGAATTTATCCATTTCAATGTTTCATTCAGACAAAAGGCACAAGATAGGGGTCAGGGCAGGGTGGAAGGTATTTGTTTTGAAGGGAAGAAGTTTGATTAAATTAAACCCAAATATTAACCTTATGACATTAATTTGGGGGTTATATGAAGAATGAAATATTAATTTAAAATTAAAAGAGGGATAAAAAGGAATATATAGAGAGAGAGGCAAACAGACAGACAGACATGTTTCATTGAATAATTTAGATAAGTTTTGTCCACTTATTTTCAATAGGATGCTTTCATATTCATAAACAAGCATTTTGGTGTCATTATTGACGGAAAATAGAAAATCACTGTGTTCATAAATATTATTTTATTCCAAGTAGTTTCGACATAGCAAAATGTCATCATCAGAGTGTTGTTTATTTCAAGACAAATATTGTAGTGTCCATTATTTTCTAATCAAAATTGCTTTGTTCATTTGAAAATTGAAATTTTTTACTTGTGAAGTGAAGGATGCTGAGTAAGTAACACTTCAGGGGAAGTAATAAAATATGGTATTGTTGAGGGCTTCAAGAAATAAGTATTAAAAGCATTAGCATAAACCTCTATATTTTAAGCCATCTACTGTAAACATGTTAAAACTTTCGTGCAGTATTCATAATTTTATTTAATATAGAAGAAAGCTTTGATAATTTTTAAAGCTTTTATATTTACTATTTTCATGAAAAATATATATACATATTTTCAACAAGAATTTTTCTGAATTGTCTATGTGGACAGGTATGTTAAAAATTGTAAATGTTGTAAATGTTTAGAAATGTTGGAGGCATCATTCAAATGAAAACTCAGCCACTGAGATGATGTAATTGTAGTGTGGCCAACATAATATTATTTTTTCCATTGGAGATAGAATCTCCCAGAGGACATTTAAATTTATAAACAATGTTGGTTTTCTGCAACAACTTAGCTGGTGGGAAAGTGTTGTTACTAATGATTGAATTAGATATACTAGATTGAGTGTAGTACATAATTAATTTTATTTATATTTTTTTTTACTAATGTCTGCAGTGGAAATGTTAGTATTCATTGATTTCTTTTTTGGATATTTTTATCTTGTTTGTAATTAAGATGTATTTGACTGCAATATAAAAGATTAATATGTTTGGGGTTAGTTGAATGAAACATGTCTCAATGAAAATATGCTGCCAAAATATATGCAATATGTTTCATTTAAAGACAACAGATGAGGTACTGTGATCAAGCTTTTTATTTAATTTTTCTTGTGTTTGAACAAGTGTTATTCTTTTCTGGACACAGAGTGTAGAAACTGTCCAAATGTTTTAGAATTCTGAGTGCTTTCAGTTATACTTTCAGCCATTATCAAGGATAATTTTTTTTTTTTTTTTACTTTTTAACTGGATGTATGTGTTGTGTGTATGTTTTTAGAGTTATAGGGATGTTGTATTTTCCAAACACAGAACATTGTGACCGTGTTTGTAGTTAATATCATTGTTGGCTTATTCTTTACTATTATTATTAAGGTTTCCATTATTTTCAACCATTTTTACATGTGGAACAGGTTATTATGCTTGTATTTTCTACTAGTATGTTTCAGATGGAGTTTGGTAGGTTTGTGTGTGTGTTTAAATGAGTTCTAATGGAGCTGTGGTCAGATAGGTGTAATGTAAATCGTCTAGATAGGCATGTAGTAGTGTGACCAATGTTATTATTTACAAGTTTGGTTTGATCAGGAACATAGTTCCTTAAGGGGCATTTGAACTCGTAAAAAATGATTAAAAACTAATGAAAGCCTTAATAATAAAAAATAAAAAGCCAACACTCAATTTTAACTACGAACATGACCACAATGTGCTGACTGTGTTCATAAAATACAACATCCCTATAACTCTAGATACATACACACAACCCATCTATCCAGTTAAAAAAAATTATCTTTGATAATGACATAAGTATAGCAGAAAGCAATCACAATTAAAGAACATATGGACAGTTTCTGTACACTCTGTGTTCAGAAAAAAAAAACAAGAAAAATGAAATAAAAGGCTTAATTGCAGTACCTTGTCTGTCACCTTTAATAAAACATGTATAAAAGAGGGATTATTGCAGAAATACACACACACACACACAATTTAAAAAAAAAAAAAACCCTAATGAGCAAGGTACTCCCTACCTAGGTTTCAACACAGGGGATCATCAGGGTCAACTGTATATATATGTGTGTGTGTGTGTGTGTATATATATATATATATATATATATTCATATATTCGACTACTTCTATGATAGGTATTGTCTGTAAACCAATCATGTTCTTTTCAACAAAAACTGTAGCACATATACTTTTTATATACAATGTTAGTAGATATTTCGGGATTTCTATTCCCTTCATCAGGCAAAGATTTAAATTGATTCAATTTTTAAGTTTAAGGTCAATACATGCCTTGAGGCAGAAAATAATTCAATAATTCTTAGAGAAAATAAGTCAGTAATTCAAAATTTTTACTGAGGGAAGGGGAAGAAAAAGAAGGGGGATTAGCAAAATATACTGTTATAAATCTACAAAATTATTTTTGCATCCTCAAGACAGTAATACATATATATTTACACTGTTTACATTGTTTGGCCTATTATCCTCATCTTTATAGTCATATTCACAATATTTTGGCCAGTGTACATACACTCTGATATTCTTCAGGATCTGTCTATATTTCTGAGATGAAGTATTGTAACTATTTACATTGGTGAACTATTGTCCTCATATCTATTGTCATATTCACAATGTTTCGGCTATGCTCTGGAAAGTTTTAATCATTAGATCGAATAAAACAAAAGTTTTGAAACGATGAGATTCAATAAAGCAAAGATAAAGATCTCACAACTGAAATAGAGGCCAATGAACCATTTAATTAATCTGTTCCTTTTTATATTTTTTTATATGTTCAATTTTATCTAGGATTCATTGTTTACTCCTGATAGTACAGAAATCAATTTTTGCTCAATATTGTTTCATGTTAAAATGTTTAATATTGTTTTAATATAACAGTGAAATGGAAATATCTCTCAGAAGAAAAACATTAGCAACAAAAGGACAATGATGATTGCAACAAAGCCTAGTTTAAGACTATTTGTAGTAAGTCGATCACTTAATAGACAAAGTATCTGAGAGCCTCACATGAAAGGCTTGGACAAATAAGATTGCAATCTAAGAAACATAGGAGTAAAGGAACTGAGTAAATAATACATTCATTTTGCTCAGGAACTAATTTTGTTTAAATACAGATATTTTATTTGTATAAATTATTAAAATGATTAATGGGAGCTATCACTCATAAATTTACGAACTGAGGTTAATTTACCTCCCTTTCCACTACAGGTGGGACAGGAACTATATAAATAATTATACATGGTTTAAAGTTTTCTTAAAAATGACTGGGAAAGTACTTCTGTTAATCATTATAGAATAATGGAAATCCTTGAAAAATGGCTGATAGACAAGCCAAAATCAGTCAGGATGGATAATTATTTGAACAATTTCTACTACTTTAAACAAGCTAGCTCGGACATTCAAGAGTTTATCACAACATCCATCAAGGTCAGAAGATCCTTAGAGTGGCGTCCTGTATCTCTTCATAGTTGGTCAATGTAGGTGATTGCTGGACAACCAAACCGTCATGTACCATGGCTAGAGCAGTAGATCACTGAAAATTTCTTGCTTTGCTTACCAGGGGTTTCCTGCATTCACGTAAAACTGTAGAATTAACAGGGATGGGTCCATAGAACTCTGATTTGGTTGGATGTTGTCTCCAAGTGTTTCACACTCAGCATTTGAGTGTAAGTTTCATCAAGCTTAGATTCAAGGGTTTTATTTAATGTTCAAGCAATGGAAGCATACATTAAAACCAACTCTACAGTGGCACAAAAGAAGTTCAGTAGAGTTTATTTTTGCTTCCTTCATATCTAAAAGATTCAACAGGTTTTATTGATTCACAAAGGATAATGGCTCGGATTGAGGAATTGGAGAGCCGAGTTCAAATTCCAGTCAAATCCATTACATTCACTTACATGCTAATACCCTTGGGAAAGGTATGAATCATCTTCTTCTCCCCCCAGCTATGGGTAAATAGCAGGACAGACCAGTTTCTATAGACTGGGATGGCAACTGGTCTACTGCAGAAAGAAATGGCAACCTACTGCGGGAAAAATAAATCTGCCTCGTCAGTCATATATCAAACGATACATGATCGCCTAAGCATGGCACATAACTGACTGATAACTGAGACAGTTCTATGCTAAGTCCCAAATGTTTTGTTTGCATGTAAAAAAAAAAAAAAAAAAAGGTGAATAAACAGAAGTACCTTGTCAATAATTTTCAGTGAAACATGTATTAGAGAGTGGCTGCTGCCCAAATACACAAATATACATGTAATCACTCAGACTGGAATTCTCAGAAGAGCTAATCAGATGGTCATCTGTGGATCAGTGTGGAGTGGGGGGGGGGGGTAATGCCCTGTTAACAGTGTTTGGCCTCCTTACAAACGTTTTGACTCTCACTGTCTGCTGCTTCTTCAACTACTAACCATGACTACTACACGTCTATAAATCATTTCTGTTTTTGTGGGTGGGATATTTTTTCTTATCTTCTCAAGTGCCATTCCTTCTTGGCTTTGTGGGGGAAAAAAAAAGACACTCTTTATCTTGAATCACAAGTTAGTATATGTGAGTTTGTTTTTGTTGCCTTTTCATTCATCAAAAGACAAAAGCCACCCCCACCTCCGCAAAATAGGTAAATGAAAAAATAAAAACAAAAAAATAAAATAAAAATAAAAAGTTGTTCAGAAAACCCTGGTGCAGATAGAGTAGTCATTTTTTTTATTATTATATACCAGGTCCTTTCAGGATGTAGATGATCATGGCTCTTTACAACTTCCTAGCTCTAAACAAGTTTTTTTTTGTTTTTAAGGATTTCACCTGAAGCAAGGCAATAAATCCACTAAGGCGCAAGGGGTTACTGAGTATGAGAGAATAAAAAAAAAAAAGGAAATTATTAAGGAGTGAGAACAATAAAGAAAAGCAGGAATTAAGAAGACATTAGATAATGATAGAAATTGCATTTAAATTTTTGAAGATCAAACTTGACTGGGAATCAAGAAGCCCAAAGAGTTCCACAAGTGAAAAATGACAGAAAAGAAACTATTAGTATCTGTCTATATTGAAAAGCAATAACAAAAATTGCAATATGAGCTCTGGTAAAAACATGGAATAATAAAATAAAAAAATTGCAATATGAGCACTGGTAAAAAATGATGAAGACATTAGGTTTATAATACCCAGAAATTCATACACAGGACACATGGCACAGTGGATAAAGGCATTAGTTAGATCCAGTGACAGGACCCAAAGAGTGTGAGTTCAATACCCGGTTAAGGCAGTGGAGAACTTTCAAAGGGAAATTAACAGGAGATAACTGATAACTGACATCCATTAAACATGGCACATGGAATTAGAACAGTCTACCCCAGTGAGTGAAATAAAGGGTTAAGTTCAACATTCTAACCACCGGAAGAAGGCCAGAGCGTACAACAGCTGAAACGTTGTAATAAATAATGTAAATAATGTACAAAGAACATTGTAATAAATATGGCAACAAAGATGAGAGCAATAGTCCAAATAATGTACAAGAAACTGTTAGTGTAGAACTTATGGTTACATCTAGCCATTTCAACTCTAAAATGAGACCCTGTTTTAAATTTAAGTCTAGGTACCAATATCAAAAAGTTTATGAGTACAGTTACCATGAAAATATTTATTAAAAAGGCACAGTGAAGACTCATTATGGCAGTGAGAAAGTGACTAAAGCAGAGATGCCAGGTCAGGACCAATAACAATGCAGATTCTTTAGATTTTATCAAGAGTTTCTAAATATGTAGCATGAGCAGCAGACCAGATGTGGCAGCAATATTCAAAGCATGAACAACTGGTAGACATATAAAGATGGAATATAGATTCTAGCAAGAAAAATTGTCTAGCACAACACAGTGATTCAACTTTAATAGTAGTAGACCTAGCAATTGA
>CAHIKZ030001529.1:0-50000 GCA_903632075.3 Acanthosepion pharaonis | reverse complement strand
TTGTAATATCCTCCTATTTGGCAGTGAATATGGGAAAATCTCTTAAAAGATAAAGAAGTGATTTAAGGTAACAGATATGTGGTTCTACAGAAGGATGTTGAGAACATAATGGACTGAATAGGTGAGCAACAACAAAGTTTTATAGAAAATAAACAAAGGACACATATTTAACATCAGAAAAAGAGAACTGAAATTTCTATGGTACATAAGGAGAAAAGAAGGCTAAGAAAATTTGACACTCAGAGGGACAGAGGAAAGCAGCACATAACCTACATAATGGACATTTGTAAATGGTTGGCAGAACAGGGATGAAGAGAGAAAGCAAAATGACAAAACTTACTACAGGAAATTATGGAGAGTCATGATCGCCCATGTCCTGAAGGACATATTTTATTGTTGTATGCTCTTTATATAGACACAAATATTTAAGTAAATGTGCTGTTTATAATAAACAGTATTAACAACAGTTACTGGCTTGAACCTCCAAGAAAATTTCATATACAATAATGTATAACAATAAAATATATTAAAATAATTGTGGGACTTTGTCCATTTTGTCATGTTTGATGTCATTTGTTTATGTTTAGTTACACATCGATCAGATACGTATATTTGAGGGAAATCATGAAAAATTGTAGTTTAAAAGTAATAAAATCGACTTTGCTGTTCAGATGCTCCTCTGTAGCTAAACTGGTATAGCACATCATGATGCTTCTGTGTAGGATACGGGTTCGATTCCTGTCAGAGGACATATTTTCTCTGAAAATTTCTCAGACATCCAGGCCAGTAAATGTTGCTAATAGTGTTTATTATAAACAGAACATTTACTTAAATATTTGTATCTATATAAATGATGTATAACAATAAAATATATTAAAAATAATTGTTTGATTTTGTCTATTTCATTTATTTTTTTGATTTATATATATATATATATATATATATATATATATATATATATATATATATATATATAATTCTGAAGCAGGTATAAACAATCACATGTTCCTTACAATTTTCCTGGCTATAAAAAGACATTCAAATATCTTAGTATATAATGAAACTTTGAATGCAGATCTTGATTATAGAAAATTTGTAACGATAGCCATTTTACACATACTTTTCTTGAAAGACACTATAAGTAAAGTTTCTAATCTAAACTGAGTTTATGTAATCCTGATAAGGTGATGAATTTGATGCAGGTTTAGATGCTTTGCGATGTTCAGCTTCTTTTAGCATTGTTAACAATGAAAACGTTGTCCGCCATGGCAAGGTGTTTTTATACTGGGAATATCCTTTTTGCCATTATGGATACGAATGGGTCTTGCCATTTTTGTTTGCCTATATTTCAGTTGTCCCATGAGATGATCGAGAAAATGGGAGTGATTGCAAAAGCAGGTCAGGAGACAGAGAAAAAAAAGTACCTCCTGGTGTTAAAATACATTTCCGTCAAGTAGTCCCACTTTAAGAATATATATATATATATATATATATATATAACGTATGACAATAAAATGTATTAAAATAATTGTCCATTTTGTAGTGTGATGTCATTTATTTTATATATATATAATATATATATATTATATTATATATATATATATATATATATATATATATATATATATATATATATATATATATATATATATATATATATATATATATATATATATATATATATATATATATATATATATATATATATATATATATATATATATATATATATATATATATATATATATATATATATTATATATTATATATATATTTTATTATATATATATATATATATATATTATATATATTTTATTATATATATTATATATTATATATATATATAATTCTGAAGCAGGTATAAACAGTCACAAAAGTTCCTTAGAATTTTCCCCACTATAAAAGACGTTCAAATATCTTAGGATATAACAAAACTTTGAGTGGAGATCTTGATTATAGAAAATGTGTAACGTAACGATGGCTGTTTTACACATAGTTTTCTTGAAAGACACTAAGTAAAGTTTCTAATCTAAACTGAGTTTATGTAATCCTGCAATCCTGATCCACTTTTCTGTCTTGTATAAGACGATGAATTTGACCCCAATTTAGATGCTTTCTTGGAGGTTCAAGCCGGTAACAGTTGTTAATACTGTTTATTATAAACAGTGCATTTACATATATATTTGTGTCTATCTAAATAATGTATAACTATAAAATATATTAAAATATATATTTACTCACATACATCTATAAACTCTGAGTAAATACAAGGATGTGATGAAAAGTTCTTGCGATCAAAATCTGATGTGAGCAGAATTTTTCATTAGGATGGTTTGTGACTGGTTACTTTTCAGAACCCTTTTATGTATGAATATTTTCATCAGGTCTTGTTTATATCGTGACGCTTGCATTGATGTCGATTTGAATTGAAATTTCATATGGAACATATAAGTGTTTGTCTATTGAGACCTCACTCACTGTCTTCCTTTGCAGGATACACCTATGACCCCCTGATAAATGATCCCTCCCTTCCTAATAGAACTTGGAGGAATAAGGACAAGAGATGAGGCTTGCCGGGGGGGGGTGTAGGAGATGTGATGAGATCTGTCTTCAAGAATTGACTGAGACAGATGATGAGATAGTTCCAGATAAAACAAAATAAAAAAAAAAAAAAACTGTAAAAGCAAGAATCAACAAATTGCTGCAAAGGTTTAAGATAATTCTAGAAATCCTTCTAATTAGCCCTCTAAAAAGGTGGCACTTGAAGATGTATTCCTGATATAATACCTTCAATAAATAATTGCAGTATAAATGTAAGACATTCAACATTAGGATACACCTTCAAGCAAAGGCAGCAACCACAAATTTGTTAAAAAGCATTTTTGCATGTGTTGTATCCTTAAAGAAGATTACAAACAGACAAAGATGGTACTCTAGTGAAAGGAACAGCAATACAGGCATAGATGAAAGAAAGAGAGGTTTATTGTAAAAGAGAATACACTCCTGAAAGACATGGAATCGGTTAGCAGGCTAGTAATTCCTGAAGCAAGTCTGCCAGGTATATCCTGTGCTTACTATATACATCTACTGATATAGTCAGTCCACATAGGTGATAGGGAGGGTGGGACATTCTATTACAACTGTATGACACTGCCAATCACCAAGTAGTGTTGATTTCCATATCCACTCTTTTAATATTAGGTTGGTGCAAAAAATAATGTTTTTTGGCTTAAGTTGAACGTCAAAAAACGACATTATTTTTGCACCAACCTAATATCTAAAGATGTTCTATCTCCAATATTTAACACCTTCCCTCATTAATACCGAGTACTGTAAGCTTGGATGTGCAGGTGGTGTAATGAATAATGGCTCAGAATTGTTGATCAGAGAACTGAGTTCCAATCCCAGTTAGTTTTAGTATATTCACATATACACCACTAAATCATTATTACCTCCACAAAAACATTCTCACAATCTAAAAATATTTTCTGTCATTAAATAATCATCTAATTTGCAGTGCAGGATCTGTTCTCAGTTTCTGTTAAAAATTTCCCAAATTATTACATTTACGTATAAATGTACATACTTAATTCGAAAATAATGATGAAAATTTGATAAAATCTACCACTTAGGACTTACCAACACGAAATGTTCAGACACATTCATGCTGTTGGCAGCTACAGCAGAGCATCTATTACTGGCACTGTTTGCATACATTTGCTGCTGCATAGACATGTGCAGAAGATTACCTAGTTAACAGCCTTTTTACTGATCTTATTTGTCTCAACTACTGCACAACTGAGGACTCATTGTATGCGCAATACTCAAGACAAGTGAATGTCTGTTCCACAGCAAATGTATGCAAACAACACCAGTAATGGCTGCCACATCGTGAATGAGTTTATTTTAATTAATTTATAATATATAATATATATATATATATATATATATATATAAGCACACATATATAAAGTAGACATTGAAGTCAACATAGTTGTCAGGTCATCTGTTGACTTCAGTGTCCACTTTTACATTTACATATTCTTATCCCTGATATTGAGTGCTTTAACCCATAAATATAGTATACCATAGTATTTTATCATGTGCAGTGCATAAATCGTCATCTAAATTATGCAAAAATGAAAGTAACACTGACATCTCATTTTAACAGATATATGTGCCAAAATTGCACAAAAATATCTTGAAATACTAAAGAGTAAATTTATTCAATAAAGTCTCCATTGGCTTCAACCATGGCTTTCAGACATCGGTGTTACAAGGAGTTTTGTTGGTCTCTTGCTCAACTGCGAACTGTCTCCTCAAGGCAGTTAATGTAAGCCTCTGTGTTGAGTCTGTGGTCCTCACCAACAAATTCAAAACAATCAGAGTGAGTTTTCTGAACTGCCATACAGTCATAATCACCATTATACTCATCCAACTCTTTCCGAATCCTCTGCACTGTCTTCAGATTGACATCCAAACACTCTGAAATGTTCGTATTGGAGCTTCCAGTGCAAATGCAAAGCAGTACAGCATGTCATTTCCAAATTTTGTGTGGAGAGAATTGCATCATGGTGTTGTTTTTCTCACAGACAATGCCCAACTGACCCTATATCAGGTAGAAACATCAATGTTTGATTTGAATTTATCCTGAAGGTTTTATTAACATCAGTTGGTTAATACCAATTTTATTGTGAAATCACTGACACACAATAATGAATGAATGATTGATTTTTTTTATGGTTTATCAACCTTTTGTATGTTATTAAAATCAGAGAATATTTTTGTAAATGACTATAATAAACCCAACTGGAATTTGAATTTAACACTCCAATTTCCAATTTTGAGCCATTATCCATTTAACTACTCATAGAGTCAAGCTTACAATACTTGGTATTCCCAAATGGTCACTTATTCAGGCTTGAGATTACTTAACATTGGTGATCATACAAGAACCAGGACACATAATAAAATTTGCTATCATATTATGTTACTATTTCTTATTAATAATAGAAAAATAATATCTGACATAATGAAATTCTATTGGATTCAGTTTATTACTTAGTAACAATAGAAAACTGATCCCTCACTTTATGTCCTGTAGAAACATCAGTATTTAATAAAAATATTTTTTTCATATAACCCCATGCAAGGCAATAAAGCCACTAAAACACAATTGGTCACTGACTGTGAAAGAATAAGAGAAACATTATTAAGGAGTGAGAACAATCGAAGAGCAATCAAGAAGATGAAAGATTATGATTGGCATTGCATTTAAATTTATGAAGATCAAAGTTGGCTGGAAAGCACAGGGTTGGAAGAGTGTTCAACAAGCAAGAAGTGCGAGAAAAGAAACTATTAGCATCGAACTTATGGTTATATCTTACCAACTCAACTGTAAATTACCAAGAACTTGCTACCGATCAAGTACTGTACTTAAATTTATAAAGTCTAGATACCATAGCAAAGAACTCATCCAAACAATTAACATGGAAGCATTTGTAAAAAAGGTGCAGGGAAGCAACTTCATGGTGGTGGGAAAATGACTAAAGCTGAGATACCAGGTCAGGACCAGTAATATTGCAGATTCTTATTTGGATTTTATGAAGAATCTCTAAATATATAGCAGGAGCAGCAAACCGTATGTGGCAGCAATATTCTAAGCATGGGCAAATGATAGACATATAGAAATGTAAGTTAGATTCATAAGAGAAAAATTGTCTAGCTCAAAAATCTTATTCTTAAGAAAAATATGCACTGTCTGGTGGGATTTGGACCTGTGTCCCCCTGAGCACAGGCAACCATCATTAGATTTGACATGCTTATACTGGCACAGCCATGAGAAACTTCTGCTGTTCAAGCAAAGCCGAATAGAGCCTTTAAGCAACAGGCATTATAGATTCTCAAAATTTTATATCTGTTCAGCTTCATATCCAAATGTAAAGCAAACAATTTCTGAATAAGTAATGGACTTTTTAAAAATTTATTAATCTGACAGATTATAAATTTATAAAATTGACCAAATTATAATCAATACCCTGTAAATATAGAACATTTTCTTGTATCATTAGTTTATCTTCAATACTGATTCTTCTTTGGATTTTACCAAGAATCTCTAAATGTGCACCAGACCATATGTGCTGAAGTTTTTCCTAATATCAGTTGGTTTATACTAATTTTACTTTGAACTCATTGACTTGTAACATAAAACCTGACATAGAGAAAGTCTTAGGTGGCTTCAAACTAGATAAGATACATCCTATGTCTTGATGGCACAGGCAAATAAAGTCCTTTACTTTTAACTGTCTTGTTGAAAAAGGAATCAATAGAAGATGCATAAAGTGGTTTAATAAACACTTACATTATTTTAACACAGGGAATGAAAGATAAACTTTCTTGAACAAATATAACAATTGTATTGCTTTATTTGACTAAATTCTTTCACCTTTTGTTATTTTTTATTTTTTTTCACCTTTTGTTTTTTTTTTTTTATTGAATTCTTTCATCTTTTGTTAATTTTTTTAATTCTATCATCTTTTGTTAATTTTTTTTTAATTCTTTCATCTTTTGTTAATTTTTTTGTTTACACTTCAGCAGTTCTATTTTCTCATCTTCTTCAGATATGTGTGTATTTCTTTTTAAAATGTTGAAATTTGCTCTTCTGAGGCACGTGTTCCTTCTTAACTGTATCAAATTCAGAAAACATGCTCCAAGAGAACTAGACTCTTATACTTAGAATTGGAAAGTGACAATTGAAACTTCTAGGACACATAATAAGGAAAGAAGGCTTTGAGAATTTGATACTCATAAGATATACTGATAGCAAAAGAGACAGGAAAGTAGCATTGGTTGGCAGAATAGGTCTTAGGACTGATAACAAAAAAAACAAACTCTTTTTTTTTTTTTTTTTTTTTTTCAGGCATGAAGGTCTATTATCTGTCTATATTTCTCTTTTGTAACTGTGCTATTTACATCATTTGGACTGTTGTCCTCAACATTATTGCCATATTCACAACGTTTCGGCTGTTGTTCAGTCACCTTCTTCAGGGGATATACATTGAAATTTCAAACCGGAACCATTTAGTCCATGGAAGTGGTCATGGCACATGGAATTAGAATAATTTACTTGTTTGGACTAATTTTGAACTGGACACTTTAGTCCAGTTCAAAATTTAAATGTGTATCATTTGAAGAAAGTTGGAACCTACAACACCCAAAACATCGGGAATATAGCAATGAAGATGATAGTCCAAACCATGTAAATAGTGTAAATGAAGGTCTTTCCTTGTTTTTGTATGACATAGTCTTATATGTAGGTACATCAATAAATTCATGACCTACATATGAAAAAAAAAAAAAAGAAGCACTTCTTTTAAATGACATATTTGGTTTTTAATATAATCTCTTGTAATTGCACTTAATCTGACTTTGTTAGCTTAAGCACAATATGAAAAATTGGATATTCTGGAGTTGTAACATTTTTATGTCTACATACTCTTGTATTATAATTCAGTGAATTTTTGCTTACAATGTCATGAAACTTATTCCAATAACTTATAAGATGTCACCCTTAAATCAAAAATCTTAGTTTTTGAAACATGCATCTTTTATCATTTTCTTTTTTTTTTTACAGTAAGATTCACCCTGTACAAGGCCCAGGAGCCACTCGAGGTAGAGGGTTATGTTAAGGGGTAGTTTATATGAACAAGTTAAGATTGTAGTGATCAGGGTAACATCCTCTTGGGAGTCTGTTCCACTGGGCAGTTGTTCATGAGAAGAAGCTGTTTGAATAGAACTTACTTCTTGCTGACGGAATATAGAGAGAATGTGGGTGGTTTGTTACTATGTAAGTGGCATGGCAGGTCCTAGCTGTGAAGGTTAGCCCTGGTAGAAATAAGTAATGTAGTTTGTCTGAGCACTTTCCATGGAAGTAGTGATAGAGCAGTGAGAGACTTGCCACATCCCACCTGTGAGAGATAGATTGGAGGGTAGAAAAAATTCTTCTCTAATAAGGACTCGGATACACTTCGGATATTCAGCTATATGCAATATTGTATTAATCAAACACATTCTTATATCTTTTTTCTTTATTTAAAGATAAAAAAATAATTCATTTAAAAGCTTCCAAAACAAGTTATAATCAATATTTTTTAAATAAGGATAGACATTATTGGCTGAAACTCACAGAATATATTGCTCATATAAATATAAACTTATTCTTATATATATATATATATATATATATATATATATATATATATATATATATATATATATATTTTTTTACAGTAAGGTAAAGGGTTACTCTTAAGTCATAAGAATCTGCCTTGTATCTGTTAGGTCAGATTTATGACCTCCAACTTTTTCTTCCTTTGAAGTGCTATGTTCAGTCAACAGCAATCATTGTCTCTTATCTGTCTCCTCATTGAACTGCCTCAGCCCTCTGCAAGGGGTAGTTTATATGGATAGGAGGTGAAGATAACAGTTAATTCTTGACTTGAAGATGTTAAAGATTGTAATGATCAGGGTAACATCCTCTTGGGAGTCTGTTCCACAGGGCAGTGGTTCATGGGAAGAAGCTGTTTGAGTAGACCTTACTTCTTGCTGACAGAATACGGAGAGAATGTGGGTGGTTTGTTACTATGTAAGTGGCAGGTCCTAGCTGTGAAGGTTAGCCCTGGTAGAAATAAGTAATGTAGTTCATCTGAGCACTTTCCATGGCACTTTTCATAGAGCAGTGAGAGACTTGCCACGTCCCACCTGTGAGAGATAGATTGGAGGGTAGAAAAAATTCTTCTCTAACAAGGACTTGGAGATGGTTTTGGACTAAAAAGTGAGGTCTTGGCAGTTCCTGTCTGAAAATGACAACAGTACTCCATTTTCAGCCTGATCTGACTCTTATATAGGTAGAGGATAGCATGCGGAGTCAGGTACTTACTAGAGCGGTACAAGGAGCTAATCGTTTTACCTGCATCTTTAGTGATGGATTGTATACCAATAGATAGCTCACAAATGTTATATTTTTTTCTGTTTTGCTCTCAGTTCACCCAATACAAGGCCTAAGAGCCACTCAAGGTAGTAAGGGAGGGGAAAAGGATGAAATAAGAAGTGCATATTATGAGGATGTGTAGGATATATATCAACTGAGCTTATACTTGAAGCTGAGATTTGAAGATGTTAAGATTGTAGTGATTGGAGGAGCATCCTCTTGGGAGTTTGTTCCACAATGTTACAGTTCTGGGGAAGTGTGAGAAAAATAAAATAAAATCAATAAATGAAATAATAATAATTAATAAAAAAAAAATTCGTTTTCCCATGATGCAAGTTATAGAGAAACCTTCTGGCCACATGTGCGATTTTATAACCCCACTCTCGGAAAGGACAGAATCTTTCTCTTTCGGCTTTAAGATGTGAACCACACAGTAATAGTGTTCCCAGTGGGGAATTTTAGTTTCTCTAGTCTACTGATGACTGAACTTTTTTCACTTACCAATGACATAGGACATGTTTTAGCAGCCCTACTCATGAAGTAGAGACTTGCCAATCTGAACTCAGTGCAAGACTAACGGGAGCTTGACCATTTTTACCCATTCTTATCCTTACTTCCCATTAATAATTTCTGCACCAAAAAGGAAAACAGACATACTCAAGAGGCATTTAACTTTGTTTCAGTGCAGTCAACATGAAAGAAATGAAATGTCCGTAGCAGAAACTTGTTTTTCTTTTATTATTATAGTTTCTTTTATCTTCTTTGTTTATATATTGAACAAGTGCCTTCATCTAAAAATACACACAAAACCCACAACCTTGTTAAAATCAATAGTTGTTCTCCAAGGGGAACTAACTTCTTACCAAAGGAAAATAAAGTAAATGGGAATGATTTGTTATTGTGAGCATGGCATGGTAGATCCTAGATATGAAGTTCTGAACATAAGTTTTTTCGTTAGCTTTTATTTCTGCTCTTTATCATCTTTATTGATTCTATAATTAAAAAAAAGAAAAGAATTCTCTATTGAAATGTCTGAAGGTGAAGCTAAATAAAACCAAAAAATATACAAGGCCACAAAGAAACAGTTCATGAATGGAAAACTCTTTGAGACAAAGAAATGAGAGAGAGAAAAAAAAAGGCTATAATATTCCTTTATTATTAAGAGGAAACTCTTCAGACTTGTTCCTTTAACATTATCATTAATATTATCAAAGAATTTTCATTTGAGGTTTTTTCCTCTTATCTAAATGTTATCAGAGCACAAAAGGGCTAGTCCAGCTAAATAGGCCAAATTAAATTATTGTCTGATTCCCAGGGAGGTGGACAGGGCCTGCTAGAGGTTGATTTATTTATGACAGTCTTTCAAAAGAACAATCACCTTCAATGACATGCCCACTTGATTTTATTTTCAATATTTCCATTAGAACCACATGTTTTAGCTGATAAGGCTACAAAGGGGGTCCTCCCAGCCTAGGCTAAAAAAGTTATCTTTGGTATTAACTGAATCCTGATTATAAGTTTTAGTCGCAGCCTGAGAGTCTGCAAGGCCTGTCATTTATGCTTTGCTCCAGTTCTTCCTTCCATTACAGTGTCATGTCTTGGTACCCCACACCCCCAGGTCATTTTCATTTTTTTTTTCACTCTCTACCTGGGGTGAGAGTTTACAGGGTGTCTTCGGGGGTCCTTGGTGCAATAAAACATCAAAAATAGGGGCAGGGCAAGTGAAAAAGATGTTTGGTAAACACCCACTAGTTTGAGAATACAATCAAATTGGATGTAATAGCATAAAAAGGTACCTAAGATTCACAGTATATCTAACCACTGCTCTAAATGAAGCAAGCACACACACATACACATGTATACAGTCTGCCCCAAAAATGTATACACACTTCAGGAAAGGAAAAACTTATATAAATGTTGTAATACTAAATTTTATTCAGACATTAATTCAAAGATTCAGATATCATGAGATCAATACAAGTTACCTTTGAACTCTACAATCACAAGAGATGCTCAAAATGGTGGACTTCAGTTTCCAGATATTTATTAGTACAGCAAACTACTGCTTGGACATCATTGGCCAAAGCGTCCAGTGGGATTGCTGCACATGCATTTTCAATTTCTTGTCTAAGGGCTGCCAATGTAATGCCATCTGTCAAGAAAATATCATACTACAGTAAACAGTGTTATCACAATTTGATAAAACTATGAAAGACAACATTTTTCTATGAAAATTTCTCGGACATTCAGGCCAGTAAATGTTGTTCATACTGTTTATTATAAACAGAGCATTTACTTAAATATTTACATCTATAAAAAGAATGTATATATATATATATATATATATATATATATATATATATATATATATATATATATATATATACATGCACACACATTTTCAATAAAGAAACATAAAAAATATATAAACATAAAAAATGTCTTAAAAATAATTGTCGGACTTTTCCATTTCATAATGTGTGACATCATTTCTTTACATTTGGGTACACATTGAGCAGATATGAATGTATGAGAGAAAATCATGGAGAAATGTAGTTTAAAAACAATAAGATCGACCTTGCTAACCAAAACGCTGTGGCTCTGTGATGTCAACGAATAGCACGTCAGGCTATATAACAGTTCTGTATAGGATACAGGTTTGATTCCTGTCGGAGGACGAATATTTTCTATGAAAATTTCTTGGACATTCAGGCTGGTAAATGTCATTAATACTGTTTATTATAAACAGACCATTTACTTAAATATTTGTATCTATAAAAAGAATGGATAAAAAAAAAAAAATAATTGTCGGACTTTGTCCATTTCATAATAAAAATATATATATATATATATATATATATATCAATATTTCATGGAAAACAGTTGACAAGGAAGACTTAATTAATCTTTTATTGAGTTTTTCTGGCATCCTAACATTTTTCCATTTTTCAGAGGTTAAAGAATACAGGAATTGTCCATAGTTCTTTAGACATTATCAAGGATGTTGTTTTTGGATGCTGAATTTCTGCATGTTAACATCTACATAATAGTTTAGCTGTGTGGAGTACTTGTATAGAATTATATGCTCTTTTGGTGGTCACATGCTGTGGGTGAGTGATTGACCTAGGCATCACTTCTATTTTTAGAAAACCCGGCTGTTTTCAATAAAAATTCTTGGTTTCTGCTCAAATACACATTAATACATACATACATATATATATATATATATATATATATATATATATATATGTGTGTGTGTGTATTTGGGCAGCAATCCTTCTTTTATACAAGTTTCATTGAATACAATTGACAAATTACTGTGATTGGGCTTTTTATAAAATTTCTCTTGCACTCGCCATTATCAGGATTTTTTTGCTTAAATGGATAAGATTTTTTATATATATATCTATGGGAATGTTTATAATTTTATGAAATATATAATGCTTGTTCTGTGATGTCAACGAATACTCATTGTCACTTTTGTAATGGTCGTTGTAGTTGAGACTTTGTAATCGCAGTTACAACTATAGTAATGCCGTTGAACAATACTGGTGTCAGACGCCTTCAAATATCACTCGCACTAATAGTATTTGCTCGATAATACTCACTCGAATAGTAATCACTGTATAGTGATCTGAATAGAGAAATAGTGTAGTGAGTAGAAGAATAGCGGTCCAGAAAGCAAAAGAGGAGTGAAGAGAAATAATGATCGTTAGTCATCATCTACTTCCTACATATATGCATTTCCTCTATGGTCATGTGATCGACTTAATTCAATAATGGGATCTGTGTTTGCACACTGGCGATCTGTGTTCACTCACTGGCAATCTATGTTCAAACTCAAATGTTGGCAGCGACAAAAATTGACATAATTTAAAATGTGAAAATCTGGATAATTACATCTCCCAGGCAAACAAATTAAATAGTCTTCATGCTGAATAATAAGATTTATTTATCAAAATTCAACCAAGATATTCAAAGGGATATAGATTTTATAACCGATTTCACAAAGCTTCACAGTTGTTCAATATGCACACCACCTATGACACAACATATTTCAAATCAGTAGTCCAGTTCCTGCCAAACATGCTGTAGCATGTCTTGTGTAACATTCTCCAGTGCCTCAGTGAGGGATGTATCTTAAGAATCTACCAGGAAGATGGATTGGTCATGCCAGTGATAATAACAATGTGCTGTTGAAATGACCACCATGTTTACCTGACTTTAACACCTTGTGATTTTTTTCTATGTGAAAGGACAGGTGTATATCCCCACTCTTGCTATCAGTTTCCCTGATCATTACAATCTTAACCTATTAAGGCTAGGGTTAATCATTATCTCCCTCACCTATACACACAAATGGCCTCTAAACATAACCCTCTACCTAGAGTGGCTACAAGACCTTGTAAAAAAAGAAAAAAAAAAAAAAGAATTTTTTTTTTTCTTCATCTGTTGCTTATGAATTTATTGACGTACCTACATATAAGACTATGTTAGTCTAAAACAGGAAACAGTTTTCTTCATTGTTCACTGTCAACCAAATCTTTCTATTAACATCTTGGAAATTTTTATATAAAGAAATAATTTTTGGCATCATCTGGTATTTCCATTTGAACAGCAGTCCCGTTCCAGCCAACAAGAACCACTTCATCCTGCCCTGTCATTTCAATATGTCATAAAACTTACAAGAGTTTCTTATCCAATTATGTAAATTCAGAATAAAATTATTGGGTGTTCCTCTAGCTATGGAGGGACAGTTTGCATCAATTGGTGCTTTATATAATGACTCTTTCTGTGGCAAAACCATTCTCATTCTATAGAGTTTATGATCTAATCCACATGGTTGAAGTCCTTCTCTGACCTTTCCCACCCAAATAAATAAAAATCCTCTGTTTTTCCACTCTTTCTTATCCACGTATATACTTTGGCTTTTTTTTTATATCCTTTTTTCCAAGTTATCTCTTCTTTCATACCTAATTTTTTTTCTGTTTGCTGTTTTATCTCTTTATAGCATTTGCCTTGTTTTTTTTTAATTCTTTATTATTATTTTTACTTAACTATTTCGTCTTTATTATTGTCTATTTTCCTCCTCGTTGATATATTTTTTTTAATAGTTATTGCAATTCTTTCTTTCATCTTTCCTTAAAAAAAAGTGGGGAGCGAAAAAGGAATTTTTTTTCTTGCCTTTTTTTTTTTATCTATTTATTTTTCAGCTTTTCTTTTCTTTCTCGTGTATTTTCCACATCTTTTATTCTTGTAATTTTTCATTCTTTCCTTCTTCCATTTTTTTTGTTCTTTTCTTTATCAGTCTTGTGTTTTTCATTCTTACTCATTCATTTTCTTTGTTTTTCGGATCTTTATACAAGTTCCCCTTTCTTTTCTTTTTTTTACTTTCTCTCCCTTACCCACAATTTTTTTCTTTCAAACACTTTTTTTCTCCTCCTGTCTTTTAACTCTTTTATATTTCTATTTGTTTTTCAGTATTTTTTCTCCATATTTCTCTTTTTATCCCACAACTTCCTTTCTCCTGATTATTTTACCACTCACACTAATGGCAAGACTTTCAAGAAAATACGAAAGAAAAAGCCGAAAACGTTCTTGTCAGTTTATGATGTAAGAAAATATTTAACCACTGCTCCAACCATTTGTCACTTTAGAGAAAGATTAACCTTTGTAGAATGTTCTTGGATATTCCACTCTTCTTCTATGTGACATCTCCCTTCAGAACATGGGCGATCGTGGCTCTCCCCAACTTCTTATCCTTTGTAGTTCTAAGTAATATTTATCTCTTTACTATCCCTCCCAGGTCATGTTCTTCCATTCGAGATCATTAAGTTGATCATAGCTCTCCATAACTTCCTATCCTTTGTAGTTCTAAGTAATCATTGTCTTCAAAATATCCCTGCCATTCCATTCACTGCCATACATTTACACAAGCTTTTTAAGTAAGTTGATCAAGGCTCTTCACAACTTCCTATCCTTTGTAGCTCCAAGCAATCTTTGTATAATCCTTCCTATTTCATGTTCTGTCACTCATTTTGATGCTTAAGTAGGTTACTCAACCTTTTCTCCTGTTGATTCAATTTATAGGAATGACTGCTGAGAACATCCTCCTCCCCAAATTTATAGATGAATGCTACAGATGCATGCTGGGATTTCTTCCTAACCAATAAAAATGGAAAATTCTTGGTCGTATCATTTTTGTTTTTTCTTGTCTTGAAATCAGAATGCTGTAATCATTTGACTGTATCCCTTTTTCAGTAAGGACACCATTCTTACTTTGTGGATTTTTTTTTCCTTATTACTATTGCTTCACCTACTTTTTACTTCCATATATAGTGTTTGCTTAGTTATTATTTTTTTCCTTATTGTTTATTGTGAACTTTGTCAATTCCACTTGTTGAGAATTTTGTCAACTACACTTAACCATGGCCAATTACTCCACATCTCCTCTTGCCTTCAGTATCTTTTGTGAGTATAAAATTCTCCAAGCCTTCCTTCCTCCTTATGTCTTCCAGAAATTTTAACTGTCTCTTCCTTTCTTTAAAACTTCCTCTTTGTTTTAAGTTTTATGTTCAGTCAATGGTATTCTCATCATACTTTTGTAGAATCACATCTTCATTGCCTAAGGTCTCTTCCTTCTGTTTGAGGAAATTGTCCAGCATTCACAACCATATAGAAGGACTGATATTACACAGCAGCTCTAAGAACATTTTTCTTGTTTCTTAATACTTTGCTTAGATTTTCGGAGGCTTCATTAACTATTCCAATAAGCCCTTTGATGTTTCTGCCATATTTTCCATTCCTAGTGTTCCTGATAAAATTATTTGTTTGTTTTATGGCATATCAACTACTTATGGGTGATTTAAAACCAAAATTAAACTTTCTGGGGAACCTTCAAGTAATAAAAATGTGATATATTATTCTGCTTTCACAATTGAATACATAGTAGATGATACTCAGCATTTGTGCATATGCATATTTGTGGGGTTTTTTATGTTGTAGTTTTGTTGAAGTTATATTCTGGAATACAGTTTGATTTCTTTAAGAAATTGTAGGATATTATATGGATTAACGTCATGAAAGAGCTTTTCATTATGGTTGTTTGGTTGATGTTATTTAGTGGCATATCAACCTCTATTGATTATTTAATGCCAAAATCTAAATATTTTGAATGTAATTACATGCCTTCAACTACAGATAATATGTATTGCTGGTCATTTTGCTATAAATATGTATTTTTATATTTTCATAGTGTTTTGTTTTTGTTTGGAGGTTCTCTATTTGCCCATATCTTGGACCCTAACAGGTACTACTACTTGGGGTCAGGATGGACCTGGGAACAACAGCAATTAAGAGGTGGTTCTATGCTACTCAAAACCTCCAATCTCCCAATCAAAAGCCTTGCTGCCAGTTATAATTTATCATCATACCCAGGACTAGATCAGAAAAATAATTTGAATTTTCAAAATTTCTCTTTTCATTCTATTTACAAAAGATTCTTTATATACTCTAAGTAATGCCTGATAAGATTACAAAGACTAAATTTTTTTATGTATTATATAATTGTTTATTCCCTTCTGGACCCATCAAATTAACATTGACTGACTCATGGGTATATGGTTTCGGGTCTTTCTTTGAATGTTTAATCTTCTTCAGGCAAGGGTGTCAGGAATACTCATTTATCCCCTTGTAGGTCTGTCATTTATATGACTTCCTGTCACTTGTTTGTCTTATGTGTGTAGATCCAAAATTCAGCTGGACTGATTTCCTGTTTTTGTTGCTGCACCGAGTTTTTGAGGCCCAGTTTAGCACTTGATGGCTCTGAGGTCACCTTCTAGATCAACCTTTGGGGCTCCTAGATCTTTTGATACCCTCCAGTGAACCCAGTACATATAGGGGTCACTTCTCAGATCAAGGTTCCTAATGGACATTAAATTCAATTCAAACCTTTAATATTTCATAACATGAAACATATACTACTGTCTAGTTCTCAACTTCTTTTAGTCGCAAAGTGGAATATGGTAATAGTAATGATAATATCAGCCATTTCCTTACAAGGAAACATTTAACATTCATTGACCGAGCAGCCAGTCCAACTTTCAGTTGAAATTTATAAAATCTTTTTCTGGAAATAATTTTTTCAGAAGAATAGGTTTCTCATATTCAGTTACTGTTATTGCTCATTTCAGAATTGATGGGGGTTTCCTTCCTAACTTTTTGTTTGAAGTAGTGTGGAATGTTAACATCTTTGACCTTATTTTCTCTTATTTGGTGCAGTTCTTTGTTTGTGATTGTGTAGTGCCAGTCCATACATTTCAAAGAAGGATGGTTCTCTCTAAAACCTTCAGGGCTCATTTTCTTAAAGCAATTTTGACCATTAATCTGAGAAAGCAGTTGTATACAGCTACCAGTTTAGATATTTCTGAAGGTGTCTGGCACTATATATGACATCCATACAAAAGTATCAATCTGACGAGGCTATTTAAGAACATGACTCTAGTTTTCAGGTTGATGTTTTGTTTTGTAGAAATTTGTAGCCTTGGGCTAAACTACCTCTCTTAATTGACAAACACATTTTAGTTTTATAGTTGGAATAAGATAATTTTGTTTTATTTACAAAGTAGCATCCATGAGACAATCTGCTTTACATTTCTGTTTTTAAATACCTGAAAAAGTAATTTTTTTTTTTGCGGGGAGTGCTACTGGTTCCAATAATGGTAATGGTATATTAGCTGTTTCCCTACAATAAAACAATTGGCATTCGTTGACCGAGCAGCCAGTACTGTTTTCAGGTGAAATCTATAAAATCTTTCTCTTAAAACAATTTTTCAGGAAAATAGATTTATCAAGCAGAGTAGCTAGCATCACTCTTTCCAGTATTGATGGCAGTTCCTTTACTAACCTTTTATTTGAAGTAGTGTGGAATGTTAACATCTTGATTATATCAATATTTTCTCTTCAGGTGCTATCCATTTTAGTTGTTGCTTCTGTTGATAGTCCTAAAGTGATGTGGTTTTTATTATTTGGTACAGTTCTTTGTGATTCTATAGTGCCAGTCCACAATTTTCGAAAAAGGATGCTCTTTACCAAGACCTACAGGTTTCACTCACTCAAAGCCATTTTTAATCATTGATTTTAGAAAGTTATTGTATATAACTGACAGTTTAGATATTTCTGAATGAGCTTGGTGCTATGTATGTCATCCATATGAAAGTCTCAATCTGACAAGGCTATGACTCCAGTTTTCATTTGAATGTTTTGGTTTTGCATCACTGATACACGTTTAGTATAATGATAGACAACAGAAGATATAACAGAAATCTAAAGATAAAGATGTGTTTATATATATATATATATATAGTCATCCACAGACTGTTTCACTGTATCACAGCTCATCAGTGTGGCTAGACATCCAATTGCCTCAAGCCAAGATTGAAACCCAATTAATTTGACATCAGTCTGAGATTTTCCCCCTAAGCTATCAGCTTCTGGCTGAGAGGAAGGTGAATTTTTACATATTTATTTTTGAACAAACACACCATATATATAAGAAAGAGTGACTGTGCAATATATTTATATTTTTGTTGGGGTTTAGGAGGTATGGGGAAGGGTGGCCAAGTTAAGAGCAGCACACACTCTCACCATGCCATTGCCCATAGATTAAATAAAGGGTTCAATTTGAAATTTTATGAAGATTGTTTAGAGTGATAGATGCCTGAAGAAGGCCTGATTGTACAATGGCCAAAATGTTTTAATATTAGCAGCACAGATGAGGACATCTGTTATGTAAAATGTATCATGCATCCCTTCTTTCCCACTTGTCTATAAAACTTCTTTCATTCTTCATCATTATCTGTCTATATTTCTGAGATGAGGTACATTATTTGGACTATTGTCCTTATCTTTGTCACCATATTTATTACATTTCGGCCATTGTACACTCCAGCCTTCTTCAAGTGATTGAAATGTCAAAATGAACCCTTTATTTCACTCACTGGGGTAGACTGTTCTAGTTCCACATGCCATGTTTTTAATGGATGTCAGTTATCAGTTATCTCCTGTTAATTTCCCTCTGAAAGTTCTCCGCTGCCTTAACCTGGTATTGAACTCACACTCTTTGGGTCCTGGATCTAACCAATGCCTTTATCCACTGTGCCATGTCCTTGAGGACATCTGTGTATGAATTTCTGGGTATTATAAACCTAATGTCTTCAGCAACCATTTTTACCAGTGCTCATATTGCAATTTTTGCTGTTATCATTTATGTTTTTACCGAAGCTCATATTGCAACTTTTTGTTATTATCACATTTCTCTGGCACTCCTTATTACTGGTTCCTATATTGTATTAATTTCTATGCTTGGTTGGCTCAGATTTTGTGGCCTAGCATATGTGCTGATTCCTTAAGTTTATAAATATTCCAATGATGTTGTTTACCATTCTTCACCATGTTCATAAAAATCTCAAATTTGTACCTTTTTTTTTTTTTTTTTTTCAGATGTTATGAAATTGAAGCCACCTTTCCAGTTGAGTCCCTTCTCTCAGTGCAAGTCTATGACTGGGATCTTGTGGGACTAGACGATCTGATCGGAGAAACAAAAATTGATTTAGAGAACCGATTCTACAGCCGTCATCGAGCAACCTGTGGTATTGCTAAGAAGTATGAATTGTAAGTAAGCCACTAATTCTTTTGAACTAACACAAGCGCATGCATGAAAAAGGAGCTGTTTATTTATCTTTTTATTTCAGAATGATGAAGAAAGAACATAAATTGCCTTAGAAGACCTCAAAAGAGGTGACAGCGTTAACAATTTTCAAGACAACAAATTGACAAAGTGGATGAAAGATGAGGTGGAGATAATTAGAAAGAGATGAAGTGTAAAAAAAAGAGACACACAAAGGAGAAGGAAGATGTAAGAATAATGAAGATAGGAAAGAAAATAGAATGGTGAGGAAAAGGGAAAAGAAGTTAGTGAAATGTTCTTGGAATAAAAAGGGAGAGTAAAGATGAAAGTGGAAAAGAAGTAAAGGAAGGAATGAATGAAGTATTAAAAAAAGAGGGACATAGAAGAAAAGGAAGAATGAAGATGTAAAAATGACAAAGAGAAGAGAGAGAAAAGAAATTAAGGAAATTTTCTAGCATGTGGGGTGTGGGCAAAAAAGCATAATAAAGAGGATGGAAAAGAAAGAAAAAAGAAATTAATGAAACATTCTTGGGATGAAAAGGGGGGTAATAAAGATGTAAAGGGAGTTAAAAGAAAGGGAAAAGAAATTAACAAAATGTTCTTGTTATGTCTTCATAGTCAGGATGCGATCAAATTTCAACAGAGTTAGCAGTGCAAATAATTTAAAAAACAAAAATCTTTTCATCTTCCAAATGAAATGAAACTAAAATCTTTTATTTTCTCAAAGAAGGGTCCGACTCAGTTGCTTCTTGCTTTGTTTTGCAACATAAAGAACATTCTTTTTAGTTTCTTGATAACATATCTGCAGTTTTGATATTATTTTAAATCCTGATAACAATACAGAAAGCATATCTTTTCTAAGAAAAAAAATAGATTGATAATTCTATCTATCTGATTGTTATATTCCAATTCTGGTTGGATGGGAGAACAAAGGAAAATGACAAAGTATCACTAAGATAAAATTCTTTGTATTACCCATATAGAGGATCAAGCTGGAATGTCTGTGGGTGTGGGAAGTGACTTAGAGGAAGGGGAGAGTCAGTAGAACTGGGAGTTGACGCATGTGTTGTTTTGGTTGACCAAAGTCACTGATCATTCGACAGCTTGATCATTTGCTGCAACTCTGCTTCAGTGTTGTGAGCAGTGTCCTTAAAAACCTACAGGGTGGATTATGACTCATGCCTTTTGATTTAGTGACACTGTTCATAATTGACTCCTTTTATATTGTATTTTTTTTCTTGAGGGGATTTGTTTTGTGAGCAGGATGTGATGCTTGGAGCTTCTGCACAGAGTGCAACTTTTTTAATTTTCCTTTTGTAGCATTTACATCTGGCTGACAGGTTTCAATGTAGCATGAATCAAAAAGAGATCTACACTATTTATATTATTCGGACTATTGTCCTCATCTTTGTCACCATATTTATCACAACATTTCAGCTGTTGTACACTCCGGCCTTCTTCAGGTGGTTGGAATGTCAAACTGAACCCTTTATTTAACTTGCTGGGGTAGACTGTTCTAATCCCACGTGCCATGTCTAATGGATGTCAGTTATCAGTTATCTCCTGTTAATTCCCCTCTCCAAGTTCTCCACTGCTTTAACCAGGTATTGAACTCACATTCTTTGGGTCCTGTTACTGGATCTAACTAACAGCCTTATCCACAGTTGGGAACACCAGCAATTAAGAGGTGGTTCCACGCTCCTCAAAACCTCCTGATCCAGAGGCCTTACTGTTGGACATAGTTTATTGTCTTACCCAGGACATGGATGCAGTTTATCATCATACCCAGGACTCAAAATGTTTGAAATTCAGATGTTATTTATTTTTGTTAGCACTATCCATGCGATTGCAATTCTAGCACCCAATGTCTTTTTGTGAGGAGATCCCTCCTGATCCCAGATATTAAAAAAAACTGTCCTAGTTATGATGATAAACTACATCTGGCAGTAAGGCCTCTGATCTGGAGGTTTTGGTGTGCATGGAACAACCTTTAATTGCTGTCATTCCCAGGTCTATCTTGACCCAGGGTGGTAGAACCTATTAGAGTCCCAGCTATGGAAAAATAGTGAACCCCCAAATTGGAGTCAAAACACTATGAAAGTATAAAAATACAATGTAAAATGTTCCAGCAATATATTTTAATAGTTAAAAAAAAAATTACCAAAACTTCTAAAGAAAATAAAATTTTAGTATTAAATGAACCATGAGGCATTGATATGCCATTAAATAAACCAAACCAAGTATAAAAGAAATCATCCACTTGATTTAAAATGTCACCTTTTGAATATTATAAGATCTCCTTTGGCTTGATTAAAAGACATAAATTCTGTTTCATTTATATGAAATCCAATTTGTTCTGTAGAAGATTCTAATTTGCAGAGAAATAATTCCCTGTCGAACATTTCCAATTCTCATGTTTTCTCGCGCTGATGCACCAAAAGTCTTGGAGAAGATGCCCAATATCATGTCAGATCATGTCTATCCTGGTGAAATGTTGCAATGATGTTGCCACAACGTCACAAGTGATTTAATAACCTCTGAGGAGATGTTGAGCCATGTCTATAGCTCATTGATAATTGCAGATGCCGGAATCTTTTGTGCAAATAGACCTCTTCACTTCCTTCCATAAATAATCAATTGGGTTCAAGTCAAATGAACCTGATGGGTGCACCACATATTGGAAGTAAATAGAATGCTCAACAAACCAATTCTGGGTAACTTGGGCTGAGAGGACATAATGCATTTCCCTTTGCTGGAATAGGCCATCATTGTAGGTGTATATAGAATCTATGAATGACTGCAAATGAGGATAAAGCAAAGCAATAACTCATTAATGATGAATCTATGCAGACTAGCAGACCTAACCCAGGCCATGCGAATACACACTATGCAATTATGAAATCACCAACAGCCTGCAATCTAACTGGTTGATAACTAGAGTCTTATGGCGTCTACACCTTATATCCAAAACCCTAACACCAGCTTTAAGCAACTGGGAATTATGACTAATCACACCATTGCTAGTAGAATTTACCCGGCTATAGATTAAATAACAGGGCAAACTGGGATCTCTAGCCTTGATTGGTAATCAGCTAAGGAGAAAGACAACATGGAATTCAGAACCAGGTTTAGAATACCCAGCTGTAGGTAAAATGATTTAAAGATGTCCAGATTTAAAAACCTCTGGAGTGATGTTGAGCCATTTCCTCTTGGCAGCTGTGGAAAACACTCTGATATTTTCAGTTTCAGAATCTTTTGTGCAAATAGATCTCTTCACTTCATCCCATAAATAACTGATTTGTTTCAAGTCTGATGAACTTGGTTGCAGCACTATATATATATATATATATATATATATATATATATATATATATATATATTTTTATTGAATTCATTGAGTCTGATAAAACCTCAACAGGAATAGAGGAAGCACTGGACAGCCGTTTCATCCTATAATTGGGACTCATCAGCAGTGCGCATCCACCACCGAGTATCGAAACCCTGACAGTTGGGTTGTCAAGCGAACAACATACCAACTGTACCAAATGGGCCTCGGTAATGAAGAGATTCCAAATCAGACTCAACTTAGCACCGCTCGTTCACATATTCCATGGCGGAACTCGACTGAGTTCTCTGTAACCATAGGACTGTGCCCCCAAAAGCCAAGACTCCTCACCAAGCCGCGCCAACTGGAGCATTAGAAGCCGGTTCAAGCGATGATAAACACAGATAGTAATTAGTAGGAGGATTTGATAATTATATTTTAATTAATTCATTGAGTCTGATAGAAACCTCAACAGGAATAGAGGAAGCACTGGGCGACTGAATTGGTTTGTCAAGCATTTATATATATATATATATGCTTGACAAACCAATTCTGGGCAACTTAGGCCAAGTGAACATGATGCAGGACTAATCCATCATTGATAGATTACATGATAATAGTTGTGCTTGTTCAAGAGCATTGGCTGCAAGAATTAGATCATCTGCAAGATGTGTTTGTATGGGTGATTTTAAGTATTATCTCTTTTTTCTTTTACTAATGTTCATCCAGTACAAGGCCCAAGAGATACTCAAGATAGAGGTTTACTGTGTGGTGTTGTATGAGCATAAGAAAGGGCAAGAATTTTAGTTCTAGGAACTATGCTGGAAAGATTACAGCTCACTCTAGACTTGACACGATCAAGATTTAATCAGCAAATAAAATTTCAGAGTTCAGTTGAAGAGGTTAGAAATATAGTCTAGAAGTAGACTTTAGAAGGAACTGGAAACCCAATCCTAAAGAGGAAACAAGGTATAAACCTCTACTCCTGTTCAAAAGACCTGGTTGGAGTGTTAACCAGATTGTACCTTTTGGCAAGGTTGTATCCTCTTCTACATTTGGGGGGGGGGGAACTCCCACCATTAAGCTAAATGTGTTTTAGACTACTCTGACATGAAAGACTTCACAACAAAAAAGGTACAATTACACCTTTTAAGAAGTGAACATCTCTTGTTAAGACCTTTTGTAGCCCATTACAAAAAAAAAAACAAAAACACTTCAGTGAACGTCATTTATTTGTACTGACTCTATCGTCAGTTGGTTTCATTGGTAACCAAATCTCCGTATTTCAAACCATGTCAATGGATATTTCCATTTGGAAAGTTGCCATTATTTTTTTGTATTTTTCTCATATCAATTTTAAGCAAAATTGATCTCTTGGGAAATGTTTAATGGTAAAGTTTCAATAAAACATTATCAGAAATAATCTGTTAGGTCATAAATATTGTTTCTTTTGCCGTATATCTTTTTATACTAATGTTCACCCAATACAATGCTCAAAATCCACTCTAGGTAAAGGGTTATTGTGTGGTATTGTATTATCTTAGGAAAGTGTTCGAAGTGAAGTTCTTGAGGCTATACAGGAAAGATAACTGCTAACTCTAGACTTGAAGAGGTTCAGATTTAAGTAGTGAATAACTTTTAAGAGTTCAGTCAGAGACATTAGAAGTATAGTGTGGAAGTAGACTTGAGAAGGAACTGGAAAACCAATCCTAAACAGGAAACAAGGGATAAACCTCTACTCCTGTTCAAAAGACTGGATGATAGCTGAACCTATGTGTATCTATTAATTCTTAGCAACTTGGGCCTGACGATATTCCTTGCAGGAATGCACCATGATTGTTGGGTTACATGGTAATAGTAATCTGAGAAGAAATAGTTGTACTAGTTTAAGAGTGTTGGCTACAAAAGTTAGATCATCTGCCAAATCTATTTGTATTGGTAATTTCAGGGTACTAACTCTTGCTGCTTTTAGAGTGACTTTACTAAGTTTAACTCTAGTAACAATCTAGGCTTATAACCATATGTTAAAACATCATTTCTCATATGATCACTGAAGTTAAGCAACATCAAACTTAGTCAGTACCTAGATGGGTGACTGCTTGGGAATACTAGGTGATGTATGCTTGGATGTGCAGGTGGTGTAATGGATAATGGCTCGGAATTGGAAATTGGAGAGCCGAGTTCCAATTCTTAGTTAGGTTTGTTATATGCACTTACATACAAATAACCTTGTGAAAGGTATGATTCCACCTCTTCTCACCCCCAGCTATGGGTTAAATCAGTAAATAATTGTTATCTCAAAAAAATTCTTACTATTTTCTGACTTTAATTAACCTGCAAATGGTTGATAAACTATAAAAAAAATCAATCAACCAATTAACAATTTAAGTTTCTGTTTGAATTTAAAACAAAGAATTATCACAAATAATACAATTATTCAAACAGTTTTCTTCATTTTGTAGTTGTCACAATCCATTCATTTGTACCCTTGAACTTCTTCAGGCACCTGTCATATTCTGATGGTTTCAAACTGAACCCTTTATTCAATCCAAGTGAGGAGATTGTTCTCATTTCCCTGCTGTTGCTAAGAGATATCTTGTAATATTTAATTATTCATGACAATCAATTAACAAAAGAATGAAATAGAATCGTTGGCAGATACAAGACAAATGCAAACAAAAAAGTTCAGATTGAATAAAGAACTAATTTAAATATTTCAAAATGGTTAGTGAATATTTTGAATTTGAATTTCTAGAATGAGAAGTTATTATTCATATTATTTGCATTCAGACTAATATCCTCATCATTATTGTTATTATAACCTGAGCGCCTCTGTTTGAATTTCTGAGATGAGGAGTTATCATTATTTACATTATTTACATTCAGACTAATATCCTCATCATTATTGTTATTCTCACCTGATTGCCTCTGTTTGAATTTCTAGGTTGAAGAGTTATCATTATTTGCATTATTTACATTCAGACTAATATCCTCATCATTATTGTTATTATAACCTGCGCACCTCTGTTTGAATTTCTAGAATGAGAAGTTATTATTCGTATTATTTGCATTCAGACTAATATCCTCATCATTATTGTTATTATAACCTGAGCGCCTCTGTTTGAATTTCTGAAATGAGGAGTTATCATTATTTACATTCAGACTAATATCCTCATCTTTGTTGTTATTATCACCTGATTAGCTTTTGTTTGAATTTCTGGGATAAGTTATCATTATTTACATTCAGACTAATATCCTCATCATTATTGTTATTATCACCTGATCAGCTTCTGTTTGAATTTCTAGGTTGAGGAGTTATCATTATTTATATTAAGACTAATATCCTTATCGTTGTTGTTTTTATCACTTGATCACCTTCTGTCTGATTTTCTGGGATAAGGAGTTATCATTATTTACATTACTTAACCCTAACCTCATCTTTGATGATGTTATCACATGTTTAAGCTGTTATGCCCTGTTGGATTCGTCCAGTGCTTGTTGACCTCTCTAACATTTAGGTAATTTCAAATATGATTTTTTATTTAATCTATAATGGTCAATTATTCTCATCCTACCAAACTTATCTACGGATTTCTCATTTAGTCAATTGCTTTGTCCACCGCAATAAAGTTGGCTCCCTGTGCCGTGCCAGGAAATTTTTCTCCCTGGAATCGATCCTCCAGATCTACAAATCAACAATTCGCCCTTGCATGAAGTATTGCTGCCATATATGGTCTGGAGCCCCTTCTGTTTGCATTGGGGTTCTTGATAGGCTCCAGAGGCAGATATGCAATATAATTGGCCCTGTTCTGGCATATTGTCTACAGTCACTCTCTCACAGACACGCCATCGCCTCTATCTGTCTTTTTTACAAATACTTTCATGGCAATTGCTCCGAGGAGCTGCATTTGCTGGTTCCCAGACTTCATGAGTTCAAGCACCCTAAGAGGCTGGCATCCCACTCTCACCCTTTCACTGTCAAAACTACTAAATGTAGCCGTCTCTTCTACTCCAATGGCAACCTTGTGGTTGATGAATTGTTTTTCAAAATACAACCCCTTTCCTCACAGACAAAATGCTGCAAGCCTTGATGCTCTATTGCTTTTTCCATGGAAAGTGTTCAAATGAACTATATTCCTTAGTTCCACCAGTTCTAATCTTCACAGCTAAAACCTGTCATGCTATTTACACTATACCCTTCTTCCCTTTGTATTCCATTCTTTACAAAATGGTAAACAATAAATATTTCATTATACTTGGTTCACATATTTATTTATAAATCTTGTAAATAACCTAGTAAATTAATGTTTAATATCTTTGTTGCCAATTCACAAGAACAAAGAAAATGCATATTATTAAAATTCTAATCATTACGTTAAAACAATAAACATTGCTGAGGAAGTAAAAGAAGTATTTTTTTTTTATTTCTTACAATTACGTGCTCATCCTGTACAAAAGCCAAGAGCCAGTCCAGGTAGAGGCTCACAGAGTAAGAGGCACAGTTTATGGGGATATGTGGGGAAGATAATGGTTAACCCTAGATGAACAGGTTAAGATTGTAGTGATTGGGGAAGCATCCTCTTAAGAGTTGGTATCACAAAGCAATGGTCTGTGGGAAGAAGCTATTTGAGTGGAACTTGCAGCTGTTTCATATGCTTGAAGAAACAGCTGCTTAAAAATAGAAATGAAAAGAAACTAACAACCACTCAATTTATTACCAAATGAAGAATTATGGATAAAACATATAGACAATTTCATTCCCTTTGGATGCTTTTTTGTTTCACAGAACTGAGAATGAGAGAATTATCCAAGAACAAAAAACAGAAAAAAAAATTACATGTGTTCAGTCAAGATCCAACTCTAAATGTGAAAGCAGTTTAGTTCTATCTATGCTGACAAGGAATTATCAGCCATCTTCTAAATTGGATTCAAAAAAGAAATTTCTACAAAATTGCCAACAAAATCTTTGGTAATCCCATGCTATTTTTTTTCTTCTTCTTTGTACTTTTTTTTTTTTTTTTAAAGTCGCTGAGTAAAAAATATGCTGTGAAGGTGCATTAAAACGTTTTTTTCAGCCTTTTATCTTTTGCTTTTTTTTTTTTTTATTTTATTTTTTGGTGCTGCTTTTTGCCTTCATTCCACTGAGACTTCTTTATTCAAGTCCTTCCATTGACCAAACAGCTTTTGTTTTCATTTTACATTTTTTTTTTCTCATTTTGTCTTGCTCTCTTTTGTCATGGCAACCAATCCTTTGCATTTATGAGATTGTAATTTAAAACCAGTTCCTTGCTTTCACCTCCTTTCGGTCTAATTCCAAGAGTTAAGAACAGTAAAGGAAACGGCAAAGCAAGAAAAAGATCTTTCTTCGTGAACAACGATAAAGAAGGGACAATTTCGATGGGTATTTCCACAAGACCAGCTTTTGTCTTGAGAGAACTATCCGGACACTGAAATCCAAGTCTTTTCTCCACAGCACAATCCCTGTAGGATTCCTGGATAAATTTATTAAAAAAAAAAACCTGCAAAGTAAAAAGAATTTAATTAAGTATTAGAAAAATAAAAAAAAATTGGTTAAAAAATGAAAATTTAAATTTAGAATTCTCATCTAGCAAATGATTTTTTTCTAACTTTGTCAACTTAAATGACAGGCGGTTATCCACATTTAACTGACTCAAGCCTATTTTTCCCCTCAAGATGTTTTTCTTCTTCATGTACAATTTCTTTATATATATATATATATATATATATATATCAAGTATTCCTTTAAAAATTAAACCACACTTCTTACATGATTGTTTACTTGTAAAGAATGATTTTTAGATGAATATTTACTTGTAAAAAAAATGATCTTTAAGTGATTGTTTACTTGTAACAGATGGTCATTAGTTGATGCTTTTTTTTGTAAAGAATCATCCGTAGATGATTGTTTACTTGTAAAAATATACTTAGACGATTGTTTAATTGTAAACATCCTTACAATCCCACTGAATAAACTCAGTTGTATTCCAGATGATTTATTATTGGCATTGATCATTACTTGGGTCTCAAATGTAAGATCATTTTTCATTTCATTCTATGCTATAGTCATCATCATGATGTATCTGAAGGCCAAAACTGGAAGCCTAATTAGAAATGTTTGAATTTCAGAACTTTTGGTGGAAAATTTAAAAGTTAATCAGCATTCTTAATAAATTACTTTCATTAATTTTGTTGTATAAAATGTTACATTAACTTCTATTTTTTTTTATGTTAAACTAAAATTCAATATACTTTAACAACGAAAAACACATAAAAACATATATACTCATAAGAAATTAAATTTTATGAACATTATATTTGTTATGAATAGAAATATAGAGAAAAATATTAAATTAACTTTGTGATAATAGCATTTTTAAATAAATTTTGCTGTTTAAAAACAGAATCATTCATTCATATATTCAGGAGAAAAATCTCATTTAAGAATTAAAAATTATTATTAAAATTAACTTTCTTGAAAGAGTCTTTGTATCATTTGTAAGAAGAAATATTAGAAAAATATCAAATTTATTATTATTTGTTTAAATCAAATAAAACTACACATTTTTCACTTACAGCATACTGACTTTCTTAGATTTTTTTTCTTTTCTTCAAATTTGAAACATAAAAAGTCACATTATGGTATAAGAACTGTTAGAGACATAAATACAAATTATGCAATAAAAGTTAATCATTAACGTATTTTCTTTTATGAATAAAGATTTTTTTAGAGAAAAATATTAGATTAATTTCCAAATAAGACCAAAATTCCTAAATGATATTTTTTAATGAATTCCACACAAAAGTATTATTTTTGAAATATAATTTGAACAAAGTATAATATTGCATGTCTGAAGGAAATAAATTAAATATACTTCTATTAAATAAGATAAAGTTATTCCAAATTTAAAAGCTTTTGAAATGGGCTTCCAATTCTGCCCTTAGTTGCATCATGAGTAAGGATGTAGTATAGAACACCATGTGACTTTCAAGTGCCGATTTTAAAACATTATTTTTAGTTGTACAGATCACTTAATAGAGAGAATTAGTTTCATGTTTTTCGCAAGAGAGGCTTGAAGTCAATATTGACAAAAAATGAAATCAGCTGAATGAAATTTTTTTTATAACTTTGATTTTTCGAGAACCTTGTGACATTCTAACATTGATCACAGGGAGGATTCTAAGTTATGCAATGTGAATATGTTTAAGTCATCATAATTTATTATAGTATATATTGATATAATTGATTATAGTATATATAGTATACTATATATATAGTATATATAGTATACTATAGTAATTGATTATAGTATAAATTCTTGGTTGTTTTGATGATGTATTTTGTAACTTTTATCAGTTGCCTCTTCTTCTGTGAACCCTACGACCCTTAGATGGATTTTGAAAGTGGAATCCAATTTATTTATGACAGGCTGCATAAAAAGTTAAACCAACCTATTTTGATTTTTATAACATGCCTAGTATTGATTTATACATATATGTTTTACTAATGTTCACCCAATACAAGGCCCAAGGGTCACTCAAAATAGAGGGTTACTATGTGAAGTTGTATTAGTGTAAGAAAGGGCAAGATAACAGGAAATATAACAAATTCTAGAATTGAAGATGTCAAGATTTAATTAGTGAACACAATTTCAGAGTTCAGGCAGAGATGTTACAAGTATAGAGATGAAGTAGACTTTAGAAAGGGACCAGAAACCCAATCCTAAACAGGAAACAAGGGATGAACCTCTACTCCTGTTCAAAAACCAGGGAGGAGTGTGAGCCAGATGATAGGCAAACCTATATTTTCCTATTGGGAGAGGAAAAAAGTGAATGAAATTTCAGGTTTCAGTCAGAGATGTCAGAAGTACATAGTTGAAGTAATGAGAAACCCAAGCCAAAACAAGTGACAAGGGATAAACCTCTACTCCTGTTCAAAAACTCTGGGAGGAGTGTGAACCAGATGATAAGCGAATCTATCTACCTCTAGATAATTAGTGAAAAACAATCCTGAGTTCAGGAAGAGATGTTAGTTGTATAGATTTGAAGTTAACTTTAGTAGGGACCAGAAATCTAATCCTAAACAGGAAACAAGAGTTAAACCATTACCTCTGTTCAAAAGATGGAGGAGGAGTGTGAAGTGGACAATAGGCAAGCCTAGAAACAAATATGCAGAGGCACACGCATATATGTATGTATATGTGTGTATAATTCCAAAATAAATGTATAAATTGTTTTCTTTATATATATATATATATATATATATATATATATACACATATATATATATATATATATACACATATATATGAGTTAGTATCAAATATGAATCAAAATCTGAGAAGAATAAATTCAAAATAAATGTATAAATTGTCTTCTTTATATATGAGTCAGTATCAAATATGGATCAGAATCAGATAAAGAACAAATAGGAAATGTTTATCAGTCTGACATGTTTCACTGTTATTTAGCTTCATCAGAGAATTAAATAATGAGAAAAAGAAGAAAGAAATTCTGGTATATTTACTTTAATTTTCATTGGTTAATCATGTTTCATGTGCATTTAACTTGTTAAACAAATGTTAGTATAATTTGTGGCATTTTGAGTTCAAGGAGTGACAGGTTCATTTGAAGTTCCAAGAAATGAACAGATTCAAGCCTAACTGAAAAGCCATAAATATTGGTTTATGTATATGATATGTCCCATAAAGGGATATATTTGTTCGAAGTAGCAAAGTGGTTTTGGACTACTGTAACCTAGCAGGTAACCGTAATGGACTGGTCCTCATCGTAGTGGTAGGCAATAGGCATAGGCAATAGGCGAAGACTATAGGTGTAGCCAGTAGGCGTCATCCTATACCTCCACATCAATCTGTATTTATGGCTGACACCAGCCAATCATATTACTGTGAGGGGGAACTCAGGTGTATGCATATTCATTACATCAGTATGTATTTGCATAATGATTCTACATAGATTTTTCTGATTGACATATGCAAGTGTAAAAAGTTTTAAATTTGAAAATATAGTAAGCATTATATATTCTGCAATGATTTAATACAATCATTCTTGTCTGGATCTTGATAAGTAAAGAACCACGAAGCTCCGAGTTACATACATATATAGTGGGAAAATGTATGACAAAGTGGGAAAAGTTTTTGTGTGACGTGTTTTGTCATTTACGACTTCATCAGACTAAATTTGTTACATTGCTGCAACTCCACATGCATACAAACGAGAGATGCTGGGAATTTATTTTTTTTAATGTAACTAAGTTCATTTAGATTCTTTTTCCTTCAACACTTTTATTAGTAGATATCGCACACTGTGATAATAGAAGTTCTGCCAGGAATGGTGAAACTTTTTAAAGAACCAGGGCACAGATTTATTGTGGATGACCTTGCGATCAAGGTACTCTCTAAACATTTTCATCTAAGTGAATTGTTTTTTCCTTTGATCAGATTTTTTATGACAAAACTGTGATCAGTCAACACTATAGTGGGCAACCAATGCATTAATAAAATTCTGCACATTGGTTTTTTTTTTAAAATGTCCCTTTTGCATTCATATAATCTTTTATTTAGATTCCTTGAAGTTTTTCCTATGCATTTTTCATGACAATTATTACAGGTGATCAATCTAAATGAAATCAGATTAAAAAAAAAAAAATTCTCCCAATAATGTTCTTGATATATGAAAATATATATTGTTATCTCATATATGGCAATAAAGATGAGGACAACAGTCCGAACAATGTAAATAGTGTATATATATATATATATATATATATATATATATTTTTTTATTGTGAGGTGAAGGGTGGAGGGAAAAATTTGTAGATGGGCTGAGAGCAGTTGGGACATTAACCAAATTTGCTATGGCCAAGATTTTGTTTTTCTATTAAAAGATCGGGTTACCCTCCTGAAGATAGTCACTTATGTAATTACTGAACAGGTATAGGTTACTCTGGAGGGAACCACTCAACAGCAAACGCCGGTCTGCCAGTGAAATGGTAATTGCAATAATGCTGCCAAAGCAACCACCACCACCAGACGACCGCCCCCCCACTCACACACATACACACACACACTTTCTCTCCCAACAGCTTACCCCCATCCCTTCCCTTTCCAATTCACTTCTACTTCCATTCAACTCACGTCCCCGTTTAAATGCAAATGCAATCCCCGACAGCCACAACTGTCTGTATCCGTGCAAATGACATCAGCAAGGACAATGGATGGGACAGGGAACAATTTTAGTTGTCCTTCAAGGAGGAATATCTAGTTTGTCGCAAACACTTTCATATGTAGTACAAGCAAATGTTGTTGTTTTTTACATTTCATAATGAAGCTTTACATACTCCAGAGCAAAATTATCAACATTTAATTGAGGCTGTTAATGGCTTGAAAGTCTCAATAGAATCTATCAAACTGCAGCACAACTTAATAAAATTCTGCACATTTTAATTTTTTTGATTAGAATTTCATTTTCTTTTATTTTAATACTAAAATTCAATCAGTGCAAGGTTCAAGAGCCACGCAAACTGGAAGGTTTATGGTTTTAGAAAGAAACAAAATAAGATGATCAAAATTTAAACATCTCTAAAAGAGACAGATAATAAAAATCACCAGGCAAATAAAGCCATAGTTCAACCAACCAATCTAAATGCTTTCCAAACCAGAATGTAAGAAAAGAAATAAATATTAACAAGGAGAGTAAAATTTCAACATCTCTAAAAAGTAGTTTGACCAACCAATCAGAAAGCTTTCACAACCAGGATATAACACTGCAAGCCAATGAGAAGCAGAATACTCTTTTCAAAGTAGATCTGTAAATGTGTATATAAACTGATGAGAAATCAACTGATACGAGAATTGATACATTAATTTTGTCTCTTCTCTAATGCTGTGGTCATTGCAACATACCCAGAGATGAAATATGAAAATTTTCCACAATTAGCTGGCAAACATAGGTCTTTAAACTTCCCTTGCTATAATGAAAAGAAATATACTTTCCTTCACCAAATTGTCAAGCAGTGGCTCATAAATTTGAACACAGACATAAATATATTTATATCCTCTTGGACTCTCTCTTTTATTCGCCAGGACTTGAAGTCTTGAAACTTCAGCCATTACTTTATCCTTTTGTATTATTATACCGTGTTATATAAAGATTTATTTTGCATTTTTCAACCCATTGTGCATTATCATTACACAAGGCCAACATACACCTAAATCAAATATACCTTATATAGAGAGGTAATGGATGCAGTCAAGCTCCACAAATTTCCTATAGGTTACTGTTAAAATGGTTATGATGAATGAGGAGTGTGATATGAAAGAGGAAGTTATAGAAAGTGATTATGAGGAGCATAGATAACGATCTTATTGTTGTTAAATATCCCAATATATCCAGATCAAAAACTTGTCATGTCCTTAAATAACATAGATGTAATGCATAAGGACAAACTCATTCAGAAATATATAAACTGTCAGCTATATACAACCGCTTTCTTTGAACGTCATGGACTGGTGTTACAGAATGAAAAATAAAGAACTTTACCAAATAACAGAAACCACAGCACTTGAAGACTTTCAACAACAGCAGCAATTAAAACGGATATAAGATGTAAATAGCAGAGAAAATAATGGCATAATAAATATGTTGGATTTCCACATGACTTCAATCAAAAAGTTAGGAAGGAAACTCCTATCAGTACTGGAAAGAGCAATAACAGTTACATGACATGAGAAACTTATTTTCTCAAAATTGTTTCAAGGAAGTGTTTTTATAAATTTCAACTGAAATTGGCACTTGCTACTTGGTCAATGAATGCCAAGTGTTTTCTTATAAAGAAATGACTATACTATGCTTGGTATTTACTCATTCTCCCTATGGTGACAGAATGTAGCCTAAGTCTGGTTTGGACTGGTGATCCTAATTACATGCACATGGGCCAGGTTAAAAAATTGCCCGGTCCCACCAACCAATGTCACATTGGTATTGATATTACACCAACCTTTTTTTTTTCTTTGGTTCAACAAGTAGAGTTGGAATCCCCAGGACAAGGCATCTCTCATTTATTTCTTGTCTTCTGTCTGAAGACAGAAATACAACTGAGATATAAAATGTAGTTTATCCGCTGGAAGGCAGGTACTACACATAGTATTTACTTGTTACCCCGTGCTGGCAGGATGTGCCACAAGGGCAGTTCAATGTCAGGAGCCCAAGCATGTGCACATGGGCCAAGCTCAAAATAGCCCAGCTGCCAAAAACCGTCATTTGCACTGGTATCAATATGCCCAATGAAAAACCAGTCTTCTTTAGATTCAGGGAGGCAAAGGCAGCTTTCCTCAGGACCAAAGTACCTTTCAATAATATTGACATACACAACAGAGTTGTGTTCTATCCATCGACAAAGATATTTATATTCGATCAATCAATCTTCCCTCTTTGGTGCAATGATGGAGGTGCCAACACAGAGTTGGGACCAGGGACCAGGCATACCTCATTTATTTGTCATGTTCTGATTGAAGACAGAAACACATGTCACAGGGTCAATGTTGGAATTTTTGGGTACCCTGGTGTACTAGTGAGCCAGCCAAAATGAGCTGACTCATTTTTATAGTTATAGAATGGTTAACCAATCAGAAGGCTCAAAATATTCAATGCGACATGTATAAAGACAGCCATGTTTTTCCTGAATATTCACTGGTAGCCTTTGATATCAAAGACTGAAGAATTACGGAACAGCTGATGGTGGTATTGGCGATATAGTCAGATTCAGTAAAATATCTGACTCAAGAGTATTAATTCTTTATTGTTGTTTCATTGAACTGATTACATACTGCGCTGTATTCTATATTCATAGACTATGGTGAACATGGTCAAAAGTTAAGTTGTTAATCTAAGTTACCCTGTGTTATATGTATTAGTAGTTGATAGAGGATTCCTTTTTTCTTTTACACTGAAAATGAAACAAATAAAACATACAGCAATAAAACTTTGAGACACGTGTTGAAGTTAATGACAAGAATATGTATTTTTTTTTTTTTTTTTTGTGATATCATTATGTTACTGGGGGAGAGGAGGTGAAATGTAGTTATGTGAAGAAAGATAAGAAGATGGAATGAAAGGATAAACTTTTAACAAACTTTATTAAATGAAAATATAGTTCAGATGGTGAGTGGAGCTACTGGATGTATAATAATATGTGAACCTCGGAGATCTGTGTAGCTTACATTTGTGTCATGGCCCAATCTGCCTTGTACCCAGAATGCACTTTCCTTCTAAAAAAGGGATGTAAGAAAAGCCTTTTCATCCCTCTGGTCAAGGGAGAATAACTTAAATATTTTTGTTAGGACTAACTCTGTCCTAAGAGATATTATTTACAATATTAGTTTTGTGTGTTAAATATTCTCAGGGTTATTGTCTCTTTTTGTTTCTTTAAAATTTGGGCTTGCTTATAATTGTTCTAAAAATTTTGTGGTTAAGGGAAGCTTTTGAAATTGTATTTTCACAGAGCAAAGAAGATATGTCAGTGATTTTCTTTTAACTACTGCTACTCTTGCTTGTGGTGGAAAGGTTATTTTTATAATGATGAAGATTCAGATCTTTATTTATAGAATAATAAAATATCATTATGAATCATAACACAATTGAAATATAAAATGTAGAATGGAATGACAAATATTACTGTTACTATTGCACTCTTTAAAAATTATAAGCAAAAAATTTTAGTGTCCTCCTCCACCTCCTTCACTTCTTTGAGGGGAAACATCACTTCAGTCAAATGAAATTCTAAAGGATATAAATGTCACATAGATTTTTTTCCACTTTGTCATTAATTTTCCTAATATCTTAATACATCTATTCTATCTCAACTTATTATTAATTTGACCCTATTCACTATGAATTTTATTTATTACCTCAGAAGCTATTAATCTAAAATAGGCAAACAAATGGCAGGTAAAATATACAACAAAGTATGAACAACATGCGAAAATTAGAAATAATTGAAGTGTGGAAAACATTCAAGACATTGGAAGAGGCACATACATGTACAATCAACATCTGTCAATATATTCAAAATGTATTTTGATCTCCTTTTTAAAGACCTCTGAAGTCTTAGCATTGAATGCCGAAAGAAGAACAGTGTCCCACTCATTTACTATCAGTTGAGAAAAATGAATATTTTCGTATGTTCAGAAGATATGGCAGCAGTTTGATTTTTAATAGCTGTCCTCTTTCAGATTTATACTAGCTTTTAGTAAAATATTTCTCGAAAGCTATGTCATCCATTGAATTCACTATTTACTAATATCTGGATCAAATTACGTCTAAGACGATCAGTGAGAAAAGGCTAAAACTTTTAATTCTATCTGGGTAAGATTTTTAATTTCAAAAATCACTTTAGTTCAGTTCCAAAGAATTTTTGTCTACCTGTTGGATATCACAAAATGTAAAGTCCGACCAAACAAAAACTTTTAGGATGGACTAGCAAAAAAGTAATTAACTTTAAATTGAGTTCGTTGATTTTATCACAAATGGATGAAACCTTGTTGGTTTATTTAATAAATCAGAATGTATGTGGACCCAAGAAAAGAGGATCAATCTCACTATTCAGTAGTAATGATCAACCTAGAAACCTGATTCAATTTTACCTTTATGTTACATGCCAATGGGTTAGGTTGATTGATTTTTATGACATATCAACCCTTGTTGGGTCATTTAATGTCAAATTTTGTCTAGGGCACCCAGTGAGGATCAATCTCACTATTCAGTAGTAACAGTCTGCCAGACTTGCCTTGTTAACCATTACCTAATGTCTACATGCCAATTTATTTAAGTTTATTGATTTTATGACATATCAACTCTTGTTGGGTTATTTAATGTTGAATTTTGTATGGGACACCCAGTGTGGGTCAATCTCATTATTCAGTAGTAATGGTCAACTGATGGGGACCAAATTCATTACTGAGTTGTAAAAAAAAAAATATACTACATGACTAAACATTGTTACAAGATTATTTAATTATTAAGTTCCAGAAGAGATTAGGCCAAAATGGGAAAACAAAGGGGAGGTAAAATGCATAAAAAAGACACCGTGATCAAGCATAAAACAGAAATAATTAAAATATTGAATGAAACTAAAAAATGTTTAAAAAAAAGAACATCACTGAAAATTGTACACATTTACAATCAACAACTGTCAATATATTCAAATGTATTTTGAACTCGTTTTTAAAGATGTCTGAAGTCTTAGCATTGAATGCATTTTTAAGAACAGTGACCCACTCATTCAATATCAGCTGAAAAATGATAATTTCCTATGTTCAGGCGATAAAGCAGTGGTTGGATTTTAGCTGATGTCCTTTGTTAGATTTATATTGGTTTTAATAAAATGTTCTGGAAAAAGCATGTCATCAATCGATTTTACTATTCAGAATACCTGTATTAAATCACTACGTTCTTGATTTTAAATGCATGTCTGCAATAAAACTGAGATAAATAATGATATCTATAATAGTTCTTTTTATCAGCAACATTTGTATTAATTCCTGACCACTGATAATCCCTTTCTTCCTGCTTGTTTACAAATTTTCATAATAAAACAGTAATCTATTTACATTATACATATGATAGCACTATTCTGTAACATTCTTAAATTTTTTTTTTATCAGATCATATCAAGCAAGGCAATAAAATAATACACAAAGGTTACTGAGTGTTAAAGAATATGAGAAAAATATACTATTAAGGAGAGAGGACAATAAAAGAAGAGGAATTAAGAAGACAGAATATAATGATAGATATTGCATTTAAGTTTTTGAAGATCAGATTTGACTGAAAACCAAGAAGCCATAAAAAAGATCCACAAGCAAAAAGTGCAAGTCAAGAAACTCTTAGCATAGAATGTAAGTGACCTTGAGCCATTTCAGTTATATATTGATGAGACCTTGCTGTCAATCTAGAACTGCATTTAAATTTATAAAGTCTAGGTATTATCGCTGAACTTTTAAAAAACAATTACCCTGAAAGTTTTATGAAAGTCACAGAGAATTTCACAATTTTGGTGGTGGGAAAGAATTTTTGAAACCATGATGTCAGATCAGGAACAATAACAGATTCTACTTCAGATTTTACCAAGAATTTCTAAACTTGAAGTAGTTCCTGACCACTGATAAACCCCTTTCTTCATGTTTGTTTTGTTTATTCATTTCTATAATAAAACCATTAGTTATATATTTACATTCTGCATATGATAGCACTATTCTGTCTATAAAATGATTTCATTAAAATTTTGACCACTGTTTAAGAGAGAGGCTTATTAACGGCAAACTTTTTAGACATGGCATGTTGAACTTTTCTCATTAATAATAAAGGTTCAGTTCGTTTCCAATCACCATAACATGTTTAGCGTACAATGAGTGATGCTAATGTTGAATCTCCTTTAGACTCATCCACACACACACACACACACACATATACATCGTTCTATATATATATATATATATATATATATATATATATAAAAATGTACATCAAATGTTTATATGTTGTATATTATGCATGGATATATATTTTATGTCCCGTTTATAAATCTATATTTATGCCAAATATATCTAAATATATATATGTATCTATTTAAATTATATATGTATTTATATATATATATATATATATATATATATATATATATATATATATTAGTGTTATATATTAAATGGCCTATATTTATATATTTATATATATATATATGCATATATATATATATAAAGTATATATATATATATAGATATATATTTATATATATAATATATATATCTTTTTTGTATATATGGCGTTTGTATATATATCTATATATATATATATATATATATATATATATATATATATATATATATGCGTGTATATATATATATATATATATATCTACTTTATATATATATATATATATATATATATATATATATGGCCTGTATATATATTTGTGTGTATATGTATATATATATATATATATATATATATATATATATATATATATATATACATGTATATATTATATTTGTATATATGTATATATATATATATAAAATATATATGTGTGTATATATGTATATATATGTATATCACGTGTATATATGCGTGTGTTGTATATATATATATATATATATATATATATATATATATGTGTATATGTGTATATGTATATATATATATATATCTACGTGTATATATGCGTGTGTGTGTATATATGTATATATATATATATATCTACGTGTATATATGCGTGTGTGTATATATGTATATATATATATATCTACGTGTATATATGCGTGTGTGTGTATATGTGTATATATATATATATATCTACGTTATATATACAAATGTGTGTATATATGTATATATATATATATATCTATGTATATATATGTATGTGTATATGTATATATATATCTATATATGTATATAATGCGTGTGTGTGTATATATGTATATATATATATATATCTACGTGTATATATGCGTGTGTGTATATATATATATATACATATATTTATATATATATATATATATATATATATATATATATATATATATATATATATCAGCCTAAAAGGTATAAATATTACGAGTCACTACTCTCGCCATCGACAGCTACGGATGCGTGTATATATATGTCCATATATAAAGACAAAAATATATATATTTCAAGATGTATATATCACGAATAGATTATGTCCCATATATGTAATAAGTATATGCTACTGTATACCATATATATATATTATATATATATATATATATATATATATATATATATATATATATATACTCCTATATATATATATTCCTGTATTTATATATATAAATCCTTGCCGTCAGATTACACAATAAAAAATAAATATTGTTCAACAGTCACAGTTTGGGTGAATTTTGTTGCCGTCTGGGAGTATAGTAGGGTTTGGGTACGGATTTAAACAACCATAAATGTCAAACTCTAAATTCTCCTATTTTGTGGAACGGCACGATTTTGCCAGTGTTTTTTATTATTTATTTACATCCCAAAAATTCCCTAACTTTCGAAATCATTAAATTGCCAATAAGTAGCGTCGATATTAGAAAACTAAACAAAAAACATTGGCAAACGATTTTCAAAAAAGGAATGATTCTTGCTGTAAATATATCAATATCTTAATCATATAAAAATAAAGTAATTCTTTTTAATAAAGATGTAATTTGTTGCAATAATGATTCACACCTTCCCATTTGATAATATGCTGCAACACATATTTCTGGAGATTTTTGTTGTAGACCATACAAAGTATCCATCTATTGAAGCTTATATGTGGCGATTAATTTAAAAAAATATATATTTAAATTGTATAAATATTAGCACTTTTTTTACCAATGAAATTTTATACAACACCAGGTTCCATAAAGATATTTTTTTTAGCATTAAAATATTTGAATTGGTGTTATATATATATATACCACACTCTATCTATTAATTTATCATTCATTCTATCAATCATTTATTGAGCACTTTCATTCGGTTTGAATTTATGGGAAAAAAATATATATATATAAATATATATATATATATACCGCAGAATTTATCTAATTTTTTATTTTTTTCCTGAATATTTGATTTTCAAAATTATACTTCCCCATATTTATCTATCTATATATTTATCAATCAATAATCATATCTATTAAAATTAAAATCTCCATTTACTTAATCGGAAATCTTCTAATCCCTTGTTTTTAAAACCTTTGAATATCTGTTTCTTCTTTTTATTTTACGTCTTGTTTTTCTGGAATACAGTTTTCTAATTTTATTTGTTTATGTATCTGACCTCTTTATCCTGTCAATTTTTTCTTTTTCTATCTATAAGTTCTGCGTTTTTGCCATTCAACAATATTCTATTTATACAAGTTATCTAGAATGTCATATGTGAATATTAAACCTTTAAAATTTTGAAAAACAAAAAAGGAAATTTTAAAAATCATTTTTAATTATTATAGGAGTCAGTTAAAAAAAAAATATAGAAAGATTGGATTTAGAATTTCGTTCAAAGTATTTAAAGAATATCTTATTCAGATAATTTATTTTAAAATCCAAAATATCATCCAACATGATCAAACAAAGTTTGTTTTTTTTGTATTTTTTGTATCCTATATAGAACATACGTTCAAATATACAAATGCCATATTTGGTGAAAAGTTTCAATTAAAATGAACATTTCAAAATATAAATATTAAATTTATTTTTCCAAGTCTTTTTTTAATGACAAAATCCATGCGGAAAAAATTCAGTTGAACAGTAAAAATAAATGTTATAAATTATAAAATTTCATATTTTGAGGCAAGACCAAAAAATAGATTTAACAATGCAAAAATTCCAATTTAATTATTAATTAAATTTGTGGACCTTTTTGCTTTTTGTTTAAATCCTTGGGAATGGTCATCAACTTGATTAAGTTCCTTGGATATGTATTTTTAACCATAATTGTTCTCTTTATATATATTTATATAAAAAATTGTTGTATATATATTTAATAAAAAAAAAAAAATAAAAACAAGACTTCCAATGCTATATTTCAAAATATATAAGTTTTTATTAAATATATATATATATATATAAAATTCTAAAGATAAAAAAAAGAACTGGTTGTATCCCAATATACACAATATCATTGTAAATCAAATTTTTAAATATATATTCTATTATTTTAGATTTTTGAAATCTGACATTCATTCTTTTCTAATTTACAGAAGCCCATTTAGATCTTTTATTTTTTTTTTTTGTTTTTTATTTTGCCATTTTTTCAATTTTAAATAATTTGCACTTTAGTAACCAAAAAATAAATAATCATCTTTTCCAAAGGACCTTATTTCTTCTAACTCTTCAACCAATGAAACAGGAACTCAATATTAACCCAAAATTCCAAAATGGAACTCTTTAACAAATATTCCAAAAATTTTATTTTCAAAATGTTTGTTTTGATTTTATAAATTTATAGATTTATAAAACACAAACTCAATTCTATAAAAAATTTAATTTTTACTTACAAATATATCAAATAGTATAAATTTTTAAAAATTTTAGCCCTATAAAGATCGATAATAAAATACATTGTCTCATAAATTTTTATCATTCAAAGCGTTTATCAAAGAAATTGACAAAGATTATTTGATACTTTTTACGGACATTACCTCATAAAAGGAAGAATTTAGATTTATTTCCCCTTTTTAATTTCAAAATGTCATAACCCAAATTTTCTTCTAAAAAAAACCAAAATATTTAAATGGTAAAGAGACAATCCGATTTCTTTGTAATTTATAAGATTTATCTAAATATTTTTTTTAAAATTTAAAGAAAAAAAAAAAAAATATTATAAAAAAACAATTTTTTAAAAGAAAATTTTTTACAAAAATTGAAAATGTAAAAATAATCTGACATTTTTATATATTTCGCCTCTTTTTATTACACACTTGAATTAAACACATAATAAACAAAAAAATCAATTTTATTTTATTTTTTCATAACTCCAAAAAACTTTCAATTAGTATTTATCGGTTTCTTATTTTAAATTAAAAAACTTTTAATCTGTTTTCAAATTGGATTCAAATTTGAATAAAAATTTAATGTAAATATTTTGTTCTTTTAGAAAACTATTCAATTATATTTATTCTGTTGAAAGGGGCCCTTAAAACTAGATCAAAAATTACCATAAAGATCCAACATATAAACGAAATTTGGAAATACAACTTTAACAATACAATCTGCTTTTGCATAGTCAGATAATGAAATGCCTTATTCGTTGTGATAAAAATGATATTACAAAAGATAAGACAATTTTAAATATTTTTTTTTGTTGCAAAAACCACTCTCACTATCAGTTTGAGTTAAAAGATTTATCGCGTTTGTTGATGAATGCCAGATGTTAAAATGATATTCTGGAAGGAAATAGGTTTTTTTTTAGTGAACTAAATTTCTTGAAATAAACTTTTTCTTTAAAAGCTCATCTCAGTAATTGAATAGATACCTTAAAAGTCCTCATTGATTAATGATAAATTTCCAAAAAAATTCCAAATTTAATCTAGTATATATTTTGAAATCCAACTAATTTACCCCAAAAAATTTAAAATTTCACTTAAAATTTAAAAATTCAACAGTAAAAATTTATCATCTAAATAACCAATTTCTTTGAGCATGTATAAGTTTCTATTAATTTTTTAAAATTTTTTTTTTAACGCGAAATAAGTTTACTGTTTTCATGAAAAAGCATTTTTTTTCCAAACAATTTTTAAATTTCTATAAAATTCATTTTTTACAATTAAATTCTTATTTGAAAAAGCATATTCATTTGAGGATTTTATAATTTAATAAATTTAAGGCCTTTTTAACACTTGATAGATCATTATAAAGTTTTCGCAAAATCAAAATTTAAATAAATCTGAATGTCATATGAAATTTTAATGTGAAATCCAATACTTATCTTCGATTTTTAAAGGTAGATTTGTATTGAAATGTTCAAATAAACATTTTAATGTATTTTAAGAGTTTCGAACACCTTTCTAATTGTTTTTCTTTTTTTAAACTCAAATTTTAACAAAATTCTTATTATTTGATGAATTTTTTAATTCAAACAAAAAAAACAAAGAAATTTACATCTGTACAAATTAAATTATCAGTTTTTAGGTGATATTCAAAAGAAGATTGGAATGAATTCTAAAACGATGTCTTTTGTTTTATTTTTCAAAATTCGCGAATTACAAATAAAGGTCTCCATTTTAAGTCATTTCTAAGTGTAAAGTGTTTCTAATCAAACTTCGTTTAAAAAAGATTAAATTATTAAAAAAAAATAAGAACGAAAATTTTGTTTTGGATTTGGGAGACAAATTTTCTCTTGCACTTGGAAATCTTTAATACAATTTGTTTAATTTTTTCTCCAAATTAAAATTCCCTTTTAAAAAATTTAAAACCTTGCTGTTAACATTTAAAAAAATTCAAATTTAAAATTGGTCAAAATTTTCATCAGGAGAAGACAATGATAATGAAGAAGACATTGTAATGGTTACCTGCAAAAAATAATGAATAAACCGTTCCCTCTCTTCAGACTCTTCTCCAAATTGGACGGCTGTGCACAAAGGGTCCAAACGTCGTGATTTAATGGTAAAATATTTCTTTACAATCTTTGGGATTTTGGTTTTATAAGGAAATTACATTTTTGATCTCATCTCCATTGTTTTAAATTGAAATTTTACAAATTTAAAAAATTTGGGTAACTTTCAACCTATATAAGGCAAAAAGCAAATGGTGCTTTTTTTGGATTTTTTTAATTAATTTCATGTCTTTTAAGACAATTAGAGATGCAACCCCCTCTCTTTTTGAAACAAATGATCTAAATTTTCTCAAGAATTGTAACGAAAAAAATTTTGAAGAATTTTCATTTATTTCTCCATTGGCTTCAATATGAGAAAACTTTGAATATTAATTTTTTAAAATTTAGGTAAATATTTCTTTTTCCTGATTGTTTAAATCAGAAAATAAAATAAAAAAATTTTCTTAACTTATTATTAAAAATAAAATATGAACATATTTACTCATAAATAAATATATATATATATAAAAAAACAGGATGTCTGTGTGTCTGTCTGTCTGTGATACCTTTTCACTGAGATCCATCCAACCCATTTTGACCAAACTTGGCACATACATTGTACAATGTAAGAGATAGGTTCTTAACAAAAAAAATCGATAATTTTAAAAAATCAATAATCGATAAAGCCGATCAAAATCGATAAATTCAACTTTTTTCCTCCGATTTCGTTCAAAATCAGTATGTAGGTTACTTACATCATGACGAGCTCAACGATACCTCATTTTATTTTCTACGCCACTGCGTTTAGTGAAAAACCGCGAAAAAAAAAAAATTGATTTCAACACAAATTTTAAAACTAAAAACTCTCTCAATTTTCAAGCAATCTAATACAAACTTCACTCAATTGTAGCCAACAATAAGTTGATTGTTTAACAGTCATTTAACTTGATAATTGAGTTAACCCATATAGTGAAAATCCGCGTAAATAGCGAAAAATGGCGATTTTTACTGGTTTCTTTCTTATTTTTCGTTGATCTTGCAACCAATTTTCATTAAACTTAACAATTGCTTTATAAATGTATCATTTTTTACATCCCTAGTAGCACACTGAAAAATTGAATTTCAAAAACTCAAAAATATTTGTCGCCTAAAGTGGGTCTTCATGTTGCCTGTTTTACCCTTTCATGTCCTCGGCTAACTTCGATTGAATAAATACAGACTACTTTTGTTATATCAGTAACTGCATTAATTCAAAATGTTTTGCTGTTTTTGCTCCATTCTAATTTTACGAACATTTTCTGATTGACCAGTTGGGTATGATAAATATTGTATATTTACATCCAGTCTGCAAAAAACAGAGAAAACCTAAATTTGGATTTATAAGCATTTTAAATATTTCCATGGATCTTTGATGAGAAAACGCTTGAATGCTTCTTTACATGATAAAAACATAATATTTTTGTCATGCACAATCCTCATTTTCCAGCTTTTGAAGGAGTTCAGAATGAATAATTATTTTCACCATAGTCTAATCTCCACAAATGAAACACATTGTTAGCTTTTTGTTTCTTCATTCTCTATTTTCATAGTGTTGTTCAAATCAAGCTACATTCCTGAGTTTTCACTATTATTTTTTTTTAGCTTTTTCCATTATTTTATTATTGTACAGTATCAAATATACAAATATTCCATTAGTAATGAAAGGACCATTTGCTTCTTCCCTGAAATTTACATCTGGAAAGGAATGCTGTTTTTGCTCCATTCTAAACATTAAAAATTTTCCTATAGTAGGTTCCCGCACTTCTTACTTATCCCTCTAAAAAAAAGAACCTCATAAAATAAAAACTGCAAATATTTATTTTGGACCTTTCAATACTTAAAAAAAAGGAATACAAATTTTTTATTCCTCTTTACCATTTCTGACTGGTCTGTAAAAAAAATTTTTAAAATCTCAGTCCTAGTTTGGACCATTTAAAAAGATAACTTTCCATTGGATCTTCTGAAACAGACAATGCCTCTCGAGAACAAAATTTTTCTTTGATTAATTGACAATATGTTAAGGCTTGGAATGCAAATTTTAGAATTTTTTCAGATCTGGTTGATCTCTATAAAAATTATAGTTTGCTTGGTATTATAAATGATGTTGAAAGATTTAAACAAGATGAACCAAAAAATATAACGGTATAAAATTTTGCTCAGGTTGGATTTTGAATAACATTTTCATCTATTACTCAGGATAAAACAACCTTTTCAACATGAATAAATAATTATCATCATTAAGTCACTAATTAAGATGGTTTTAATCAGTTTGTTTTTTACCATCAATTAATCTACTTATTCAAATGATATTACTCTTAAGTGATTTCAATTGTTAAATCCTAGAGTCCTGAACGAATTATTGAAAATTTGAAAATGTGTTATTAGTGTAGTTAAATGATATTTTAAAAAAACATTGAAAATGAAAGAATTGTTGATTTTATACAAACAAATGATATCAAATCTAGTTTCCTTGGTATTATCATTGTTTGATAATTTTGCAAATCTCCAGCCCCAAGAGTTGATTCTGAAGGGTGTTCTTTTTTAAAAATACAGTGCTACCTGATTGTGGATGCATCCAAACTCTTCATTTATTCAAGTAAAAAAATGCTTTTTCTGGTAAATATCTATGAATTTCCACCATTTCTTACCAAATTCATTGGTTCCCTGCCATAACTATTTCAACTTCTAAAATTTGGACGTCAAAAATCATTTATTTTTCTTTTTTACAAATTTATCGGAATGTCTTAAATGCTCAATAATCCTAAATATTTTAAAGTCTCAATAACTATTGTGTCTTCAGGAAAATTATTAATTTTAAAGGCGGCGACCTTCTTAGCAAAATCAAAATGCAATGCATTTGTTAGCAAATCGTCATGAAATATATATATATATATATATTATATATATATATATTAATAGTTCAATATTTATCAGTAATACTTGCATTAACTGTGATGCTTTGGTCATCCCATTTAAAAATTTTTGGACAATGCTAAAAAAACAAGTACTGAAACTTGCCAAACCAAATGGTTTTTAAAATGATTAAATTCAATTAAATGCTATTTTTAAACTCAGCTGTTAGTATGGTGATTTTAATTTTTCACTATTCGATTATAAACAACCTTCATCTTCTTGTGCCAAGACCAATACTGTCCAAGTGTGAGCTATACAAATTTCGAAAGAGTCGAAAATGTATCTTTTACTTTTCTAAGCAGACATCCATTTTTGAAATCTTCATCTTTTGATTTTTATTTAGTTTCAAATTGATTTTTTTTTTTTATGATATCAAATTTAGCCTCCTTGGTATTGAATAATCAAATTGTCAATTGAAGATGAAATTCCTCTACCACGACTGTTTCTTCTAAGCTCGTAAACCATATGTGGCAACTATTGGAACTTCCCAAACAATAGATTACGTACTGTTTGATTATCTTGATAGTCATTCACTCTTCGATATTACTATTCAAATAAAGAAAAATGAAAAATTTAAGCATTTTTGATAATGCTTGATAAAATACAAAAAAAAAGCAAACGTAATTTGTTTTCATATTTCAAGATGAAAATGTTATATATTTCTGTGGTTTTTCAAAATTTTCTTTACGGTTTATCAACCAAATTTTCCAGGTTATTTAAGAAAGGTCAGGTAAGTTTTTTAGGAGGACAATTTAATGAATAAATACCATGATCTTTTGTTGGCTCTGTTCCAGTTTTGGAAGGGGTTTTTATCCTTCGTCGTGATCAGCTAATGAGTCGATCGTTTACGATCCGTTTCATATCACGTGTCACTTTATTCGATTGAGAAATGGATCATTCATTTCAGATAAGCATCGAATACTCTTCAAAATCCATTTTATCCTTTCCAATTTTCCTATTTTTTTCCAGTCTTTTTTCTCATATGTCTGGCTGTAACCTGGGAAATAATAATTCTTTCCTTTTTATATTTTGAATGATTCCAAAAAAAAAAAAATCTTAAATTTTCCTTCTTCTTGAATGCTTTCTCTTTTACTAATCATCTCTAAGATAATTATTTAGTTTTTTTCATTCTCAAACAACCCCCAAGTCATTATTCCAAATTGCTTGCATTGAAATTGCAAATAAACTCTATTAAGTAATTTCATGTTTTTTATGTGCTTGCATTTCTTTCTAGTGCTTTGCCTAACATCCTATATTTAATGTTAGTCTTTAGTTTTATATCCTGCCTCTCTTTCATGATTTCAAGAATTTTATATCATCCAAATTTTTTCCCCATCTCTCTTCCCTTGAGATGGCCTTTCTTGCTGATTTCCTTCCCATGAGGTGTTCCATTTTTTGAGTTTCTGAATTCTTCCCTACTTTTATATTTGTTTTTGAAATATATATATATATATATATATACATATATAAGCATATGTCTGTTTGCAAATGGAGTCCTTGCTGAGTTTGTTGTGGCTAACCGAGAAGCTTATTATGCCTGATTAATGACATGTCGACTGATAATTTTTTTTTCTGGTTCTGGCAAAGACCAAAGATGAAGCAAATCCTGAACTAATATTTTTGTAGGATTAAATACTCATCAACTAATAACTTAGTCCTAAAGGACTATCATCTTCATCTTTTCCTTATCTGTTCTTAAAAAAAAAAGCCCTTATTGCAACAACTGGAAAAAGCTAAAATGTCAACAAAATGGATGCAGATCTCTCTGACAATTTCAGTAAAAGCTGAACCACCACAGGGACAGTAAAAGACTGTTGATTTATAGTCATTTACAAAGCGTAACTTAAATGCCGCATTTACGAAGTACCTAATGAGGATAAAAGTCACTATTTTTTTATAATTGATCTAATGAAAC